>CABHPQ010144827.1:0-25928 GCA_902168405.1 Peromyscus aztecus
GGAGATGCCCCCACAATAGACTGCTGGCAATGGTCGAGAAATAGCCCGATCAGACCTACCCTGGTGATAGGATGGCCAAACACCCTAATTGTCGTGCTAGAGGCCCCATCCAGTGACTGAGGGAGCTGGATGCAGATATCCACGGTCGGGCCCTGGGTGGAGCTCCGGGAGTCCAGTTGGCGAGAAGGAGGAGGGTTTGTGTGAGCGGGAGTTGTTGGGACCGGAGATGGATGGAATACAGGGACAAGTGGCCAGACAAATGGAAACACATGAACTGTGAACCAATGGCTGAGGGGCCCCCAACTGGATCAGGCCCTCGGAATGGGTGAGACAGTTGATTGGCTTGATCTGTTTGGGAGGCATACAGGCGGTTGGGCCGGGTCCTGTGCTCAGTGCATGAGTTGGCTGTTTGAAACCTGGGGCTTGGTAGAGACCCTTGGCTCAGCCTGGGAGGAGGGGGCTAGGCCTGCCTGGGCTGAGTCCACCCGGTCAATCTCAATCCTCAGGGGAGTCTGCCTTGGAGGAGATAGAAATGGGGAGTGGGCGGGGGGGGGGGGGGGGGGGGGAGGGGAGGAGGGAGAACGGGGGAATCTATGACTGATATGTAAAGCTGAATTATGTTGTAATAATTATAAATATAAAAATAATAAAAAATATAAAAATAAAAAAATAAATTATAAAAAAAAACAAAGATGCATAAATGTATTTCATACACACACACACACATATATATATATACATATCTTTTGTCTGATTATTCTAGCTAAAACTATTAATACTAATTAAAACTAATAATGAGAAGTAGTGAAAATAAGTGTCAAAAATGGAAATTGCACATATAAGATAAAAAGGAAAACAGGAGTTGTGTAGAACCGTTTGTAGCACAAATACTTGGAAATCTCATCCTTGTTGTAGCAGCCATACAGAAAACAAGTTAACATCTAGGAATTAATTACTATCAGACTAAAATAGAGATGCTGTCCAGAGAAGAAAGCCGCAAATGGAATGAAAATTAGCCCTATCTTCTCAGTAGTTTCCTTATTATTCACGTAGCTTGAAATGTATAAACTTCTGTGTTTATGTCAAGACAAGTATTTAAGACGAGTTATTGCTCATCTTGCAGTTACACAGTTGATACCACTGAAATGTATCCATGTGCATGTATGCTGACACACCATAGGCACTGCCACTGGTACTTGCCCAGATTGATTCCTACATTATCACTGAGGGAAGTGAGTGTACTGAGATAAACTTAACTTGCCTAACATCATCTAGATAGCACCTGACACATCATATATTCCAACCAAGTCTGAGTTCAAAACATATTCTCTCTATAATGTCACATTGCTTTTTAAAAACTAATTGTTCTCATGCACATTTTATTTAATCAAAAGTCTTATGATTCCAATCTCAAGTTTGTTCAGGAAACATTTCTTGAACACCTATCTTCCTATAAATCAGAGGAATATACTCAAACTTTCTGAAAATAGAATCATGTTTTGAATAATTCCCTCAAATTTATAATGTGCAGAAACTATGGTATTTTTGCTAAAATTGTATTTTTCTAAATTCAATTATAGTTATACTTTGCAGATTATTTACTGCTCTCAAAAATCAATGTGTTATAGAAAAATGAAGCAAAGCATTGCCACAAGCATGAAACACTGTATGTAATTTCAAATACATGCACACTCCCATTTAGACACCAAATTAAGGAAACGGCAAAGTAATTTTGGTTTAGATATTCTTCTCACCAGAAGATGAGAACAAACAAATATATAATTGTTTACATTTTTTGGAACCTTTCTCCTGTATCTGAGTTGTTTCAGAAAACAAGTAAAAGTTTGGTGAGTTACATAGGTTTGATTTGCTTTCAAAATATACATGTGGGTTCACATAAGCAATAACTTTTCTTGATGTTCTTAAAATCATTTTAGATTTATTTCATTTTATGTGTATGAGTGTTGTGGCTGCATTTCTGTATGTGTACCATGGGCATGCCTAGTGCCTGTGGATGTCAGAAGAGGGTATGAAATCCTATGGAGCTGCAAATGGTTCAACCCCCTTGTGGGTGCTGAGAACCAAATCCACATCCATGTCCTCTGAAAGAGTACCAAGTACTCTTAACCTCTAAGCCACATCTCCAGTCCTGTTGCTGTGTTTCTATCATCACAATCCAGACTCCAGAACTGAGTCGTCGGTGTACTTACATTTTGAGACATTGTTGATGTAATTATGTTTTGTAACACTAGATTGGCTGACGGACACAACTGCTATCAGAATCAGTCAGGTCTGAAACATGTTCTTGGCTAAGAAAGAGAAATAGTTTGTTGGTGTATTTTTGCTGAAATGTATTTTTTTTGTAAAAGGTTGACAATTTGTTTTTCCTCTAAAATGTTTATGATAAAAACCAACATGACCTAATAGTACTTCCAAATAGAGTTTTCACAATTAAGACTTAACACCTGATATTCTAATCCACTGAATCCATTTAAACTTGCCAAGGATTGAAAAACATGTCAATATGAAAAGCAATGACAAAGTATAACAGGGGGACTAAACCCCATCCCATAAAGGCATCATCTATGGACAGAGTTATTTGAGGTCTGTTTATATTCAATATTAACTAATCTTTTGAATTGTTTCAAGGGAAAGTATTAAGACAGCACAAGGCTAAAGTGCGTTAATTTTCCTGTGCAATTAGCAGAACTCTTTGTCATATTCTCAGAGCTGAGATAATCCCTCCCATAACTGCTTAAACCCATGTCAAAATGTCAACAGAAGCAAGAAATTCTTCCTGTATTCAAAATCTTATATAAATGCTAAACAGGGGCATTAAGCTTGTTAAGATTATGCTACCAGCTGACTCCTGGGAGACTTAGCCTAAAGGAAAACTTAAATTATCAAAGTTATTTCAGCCTAGAATTGATTTTAGTACCAACTCCTGGAGAAGTGAGCAGACACGCTGCCAGTGGTCATCAGTACTGAGCTCAACCAGAGCCTAGAACAGAAGCAGGACAGATTTGTTTGCAGTTCTTGCTCACTGCTGAGTGGAGTGAGCTCCTCCCACATTTTGGATGCTAACCCTTTATCAGTCACGGGGTTTCCAAATATTTTCACCCATTTTGTAGGTGGTCTTTTCATTTTGTTTCCTTCAGTAGCTGCACTTATATGTATATCCTCCTGTAGATGTGCTTTATTCATGGGCATTTGAGGGATGATATGGAAACCTAGAGTAGTGGAAACCTCCTAAAATTGAAGGCGATCCTATTGAAGTCTCTAAACAATTGGGAAGACAGAGTCCCAAGTGACCATCTCTTGTCACCAAATAAAGTTTCTAGTACTGGAACTAGATTACAGTCAATTGAATTTTTGGCCAAAGGGGTCCCATGGAAATCCTCAAATAACCCAGGTCTTTATCAATATAGTAAGTTTGTCTCCTCAAACTGACACCAAGTGCCCATTGCTGAAGAAAACACCCATAAAACTCACTGGACATAGAGAGGTTGAGCTGATGCCTACAAAGAACCTTCACCACTACATCCTAGTGTCTTTGTTACAAGGAATGTACTCTACCGGCTACCAAAAGAGAAAGATAGGCACCAAATCAGCCATCCTTTGATCTATAATGCTGTTATCCCTGAAACATATGCAGGGCAATGGTGGCTTGTGGGAGTAACCAACCAACTGCTGATTTGACCTAAGACCCACTCCACAAGATGGTTCCCATGCCCAACACTGCTTGAATGACCAAGAACCAGAGACTAGATAGCCAAGAGACCTAGGGTGAAACTAAATACTCCCTGTCTTAAAAGAACAAATACTGATAAAAAGACTCATAGTAAAACAAAAAAAGAAATAATAGTGATAAAATGACTCCTAATGATCTGCTCCCACCTACTGCAGGTGGCAACATATACAGAGATCCATAGCTAGGTATTACATATACTCAGGGAAAGAAACTTTGGAACCCACAGCTCTAAATGGAATCTTCCCATCTAATCCCTCCTCTAAGAACTCGGAGAACCCTGAAGAAAATGAATTGGAAAGAGTGTAAGAGCCAGAGGGAATGGAGGACATCAGGAAAACAAGCCTTCTAATTTAACTGAGAAAAGTTTGTATGTGCTCACAGAGACTGAAGCAGTGAGCAGAGGACCTACACACATCTGCATCAGGTTCTCTGCACTTATAATTTTAAGTTTATTATTGTTATTGGACTTCTAAGTTTGTGAATGAGGGAGTCTTTGATTTTTTTTTTACTTTCTCTTGGGCTCTTTTCCTTCTATTGTTCAACTTCGATGCTTTGTTTTATCTTACTGTATTTGATTTTATTATGTTTTGCTGTTATTAGATGCCTGTTCTTTTCTAATGAAAGCCAGAAAGGGAGTGGGTCTGGATGTGAGAGAAGGTGGGGTGGAACTGGAAGAAGTATAGAGAGGGGAAACTGTAGTCAGGATATATTATTTAAGAAAAGAATCGATTTTCAATAAAAGGGAAATACATTGCATGTTATACTAATGAAATAAGTTGCACATTGACTGTTAAATTATACCTAATCTCAATTGTGTGTGGACTCTAAGAAAGTACAACTCATGGAGGCAGAAAGTAGGAAGGTGGTAGCCAGAGGCTGGTGGCGAACTTGGGGACATGAGGAGCTTGATTAAAGGATATAAATTTCAAATGGAGGTGTTAATGTATAACATGATGGCTATGGTGAGTGCTGTATTACACTTAAAGAAAGTGAAGATTGAAGAGAAGTGTTCTCATCACATACAGATAACTAAGGTAATAGATTTATAACTTAGCTAGAGTAACCATTTCAAGATGTATATCTTTATTATATAATCACATACTACACTGAGGAATATATACCCATTTTGTTCGCTAATTGTGTCTCAATAAAGCTGGGATGATGAAAAGGAAAGAGTTCTTGCCTAGAGCTGGGAATCACTGCACAGATTTGTGGAGCACTTTATATAAACCATTTGATCTTTCTTTATCTTAGCTTCTTTATTGTTAAAATTATGAGAACACTGACCTTATCTTTTACAGTATTTGGGAGGAATCACTAATAATTCACAGAAAAGTTCTTAAAACTGCCGAGTGCTTAAATCACAGGCAGAGATGAACGTGTGTGTGATTATATATACATATGTACATATATGTGATGGTGATTATGATGGTATCTTTACTTACAATATTTGGAGGGATAATAAAAAGAATTATTGAAAAATGTCTGTTACTATAGCATGCTTTCATCTCTAACAAGCAAAAAGGCCAAATGACTGAAAGAATGAAAGAGGCTTTGTCCATTTAGTATCTCAGTGACACCATTGCAGAATGGGTTCTAGGCAGCTCTTCTGTATCAGTTTCAACATACTTTTCTTATTCAGGAAAAGGTCGTCATTTTTGATCACACAGATGGAGGACACCACCAAGCAGAAAGAAGACAACACTGTGCAGAAAAAAAATCATCACATTTTTTCTGACTTTTATCATTTCATAATTATTCAGGGATGTTTCTCAGAGCTGTCTTTCCTTCAGTCTCTTTGTATCTATTTGGTCATACAGTAGTGAATCACCGACAAAACAGGAGGGAGTGATTAGATTCATATTTTCTTTTTTTAGGATTTATCTGAGTTAGTGGATGCCTAGATCTTTACCTTCAGAGGTGAAGAGGTGAGATCTGAAAGAGTCCAGGTCAGCCCTAAGAATGGCCCCAGTTAAGTAGCCAAGAATTCCACCTTAACCTTTGAATCTTGAGCTCCTTAGAGGAAGAGAGGTTAGTTAAGTTCCCTTCATAGCTTTGCAAGAGTTGGAACTGGAGGGAACAGATTTCCCTCTGGTTACAGCCCTTGTGGCCTAACCTCTGCTGGTAGCAGTGGAGTTGCAGTTGCTGATTCAGACAGCTGTGGCTTAAAAGGCAGCAACCATTTTAAAAAGGACACCACCTCACTGAACCTGAAATTTTAGTCTAACAGTAAAATTATTTCATGACTCCTAGACCTGAAGATATAGTTAACATCTTTGTGTGTATTCAATAATATACAAGTTAACAAATACAAACAAGGGTAGGTCTCTCCCCCCCCCAAAAAAAAGAATGTCAACTGAAATTGTGTTAATTTTATATCCTCAGTGGTTGGCTAAAATCCAATAAAAATGGCATTAAAAACCAAATCACATTCTGCTAAATCTTCTGTGACTACACAAAATAATACAAAGATTGGGGATTTAGTTGTCTGAAGATGTCTTCTATTTTACTTTCTTATTTCAAGCCCTGACTCTTCCAAAATTTTCCCTTCCATTTTACACCACAACATAATAGTTTGGGGAAATGGCCCAAGCTAACTTTTCTATGTTTATATTGCTGCCATTTGCCCATGTGATATTATTATTCTAAGTAATTTGATGTGCATATGCAAGTGAATTTTATGTCTTGACCTCTTAATTCCATGAACTTTAAGAATGACAGGTATCTGTAAAATGATTGATTATGTGTATCCATTTATTTCTGATCTAAAATTCATTTGTTCTTAGGTCCATACTTTGCTTTCACATTTCAGTTCTCCATCTTCAGACTTTCACTTCCCTGATATGCATTTTTTATCTGCACATATTTCCATTTTCTTTTGCTTTTCTTCCATTCACCATTTATCCAGGTCTTTATTTTTCTATTACAGTTACCCATTGCCAACATTTTTATTGTCATGCATACACTATGTTTGCTGTGCTTCAGATTGTAAGAGGGAGAAGCATTGACATAAGTATTAAAGAAGATGAAAAACAAGAAATAATAGCCTAATTCTATAGTTCTGCAAGGTATGTGAAAGATAAAATATCAAGTTCTTCCTCCAAAACATGCTTTACCATCTCTGCCCCTGCCCTCAAAACAGGATTGCATTTCTATCTTTTCAGAAACTGCCTCACATATTATGTCTTTTCTTCACATGACAATTCTATGGCAACTCTCTCTTGCATCTGCCCATGTGAGTATGCATAAAATGTGTTTATATATTTGAGAACAATCTATAGGTAGCATTAGCCACAAAGCAAAGTGACATGGATATAAGGAACATTTGGCTATAGTACTGTCTCAGTACATTGAATTTTCAAATATTTTGATAAGGCAGTTTATCTACTCAATGTTTCTACTTTGTTTCTTTAAAAACTTATGCCTGGTTTATTTCTTCAGGATTTTTTTTTTGTAATGGTCAAGACATCCATTTACATTTAGCTGTTCTATGTAATGATATACTTACTGATGACCAAAATTAGTTTTGAGATAGGGGATTGTAGCTAGAGTTTTTCTCTCCAGGTCCCACCAAGCCCTGGCAGTCCTGTAGCCCACTTATAAATGCTTATATTATTTAAACTGCTTAGCCATTAGCTCAGGCCTACCATTGTCTAGCTCTTACTTTTATACTCAGCCCATTTCTGTTTAATCTATATGTCGCCATGTGTTCTGTGGCTTTACCTGCTGCCTTTCCATCATGCTCTCTGGATGGCAGGCTGATGTCTCCTCCTCTCTGCCTTCCTGTTCTCTCAATTCTCCTCTCTGCTAGTACTGCCTATACTTCCTGCCTGGCTACTGGCCAATCAGTGTTTTATTTATCAATCAATTCTCCACAGCACTTCCCCTTTTGCTTTTTTTTTTCAAAAAGGAAGGTTTTAACTTTAACATAGTAAGATTACATATAACAAAACAATTATCAAGCAAGAATTACAGTTACAATATTAAAGAAGATATCTCTCTTATATTTGTGAGTATAAGGTTTTATATCTAACTTATCTTTTATCATAACTGAGGAAATTATAACTCTAATCTTCAACTACATCACAGACCCCAGAAGGATATACTATTACCTGAGAATTGGAAGAAGGATGCAAGCAACGTTAGGGAGTCTTGCAGGATAGACAGAGATAGCTGGCAGCCTGGACATTCACCTAATGTTCCTTTGTAAATTTGGGACATCTATCTTCAGCCCACAGGCCTAGAGTCTCTCAGTCATTTCTCTCTGTGTCCTGTAGAATGTCTGGCAGTTTCCTCTGTGAAGCAGGAACCTGAAGGACCACTTCGCCAAGCAAAGTTCAGTGGTCACCTTCCTATGGGTCCTGCATGTCCACTTGATCAAGCAGTCCAGGCAAGAACAGTTTCTTGCCCAAATGGCTATTTTTGCCAAGGTGAAGATAAACTTCATATGGAGCGTCTTTGATACCCATCCTCCTCTCTGAAGTAAATCAGTGCTGCCAGGAGCAGATATGACTCATTGTCCAGAAAGTCTAAATTTTTAAAACATTTTAAATGCCATATTCTGTAGGTCTTTGAAGTGTTTGAAAATTACCTACATAATTGAATTATATCTATGTATACCAAGAAAACAACATGACTATAAGTTTGACTATCATAGAAGACTAATTATTAATCTGTATTTCCCAATTATCCATTACAATTAAAATGAGTTACCTAAACATAATACCTCAAACGAGAATAGAAATATATATACAGTATAACAAAATTAAGTTTAAACTTGTATCAATAAGCTAAAATCCATAGCAATGTAAAACATTTTAAACACGTTGCTCTTTAAAAGTAGATTCAATAATCTACCCTTTCATCCTATCATATCTATATCATATTCCCTTTTCTTCTTTAGAGAGAGATTGCATTTATAATCAACCTGATTTAAATAAAAATATTAGTTTTTCTCTGTCCCACACCAGAGGTCTCTTCTGATATGGGACAAAAGAATTTCTTAATCTTTTTTTTTTTAAGCAATATGTTTGATTTTAGAGAAGTAGTGAGCCAATTCCATCTCCAAAGCTAGCTTGAGCATAGCTTCTCTTACTACTTCCTTCTTGAGGGAGATGCTGTATCTTATGGGGACACAAAGAAAATTTTAGGATTATGGAGTAGTCCATGAGGATGTATCTTCTGAGCCAGTTGCCTTGAAACTGTTCTGGGTGTTGGATCATCTGGGCCATGGTGTCATTGGAGACCTTTCTGGGAGTCTTGGATGGTCAAACCTGATGTATCTTAATCTGGAACAAATCCATAGGCTCTGGCTTTCTGTGGAAACAAAAGCAGAGCCTCCTTTCCAAAGCAACATATCTTTAGATCCAAATTTTAGATTCAAAATCCAAATTTTGAAGTCAAGGTAACTTTGAAATATACATATTTGTTTAACTCAACAGCTTTTACAAATGTTTTTCTGCAGTTAAAAATCCCAAAGACAACACAATCCAGATTCTCTGTGTAATATCCATCTTTACGTGGCTTATTTTTTATACTACCTCTACTGTCTCTTTAAAGACTTTATTTTTAAAAACTATCTATTTCTTTATACAACTGTATATATTTATTTTTCTCTCTTCCAAGCCTATGTACATTTTTACACACATTGTAAAGCATTTAAAGTCTTGTTCCATCTGAATCTGTCTTATTGTGAATCTATTGTTTTAAACTGCAGCATTACTAGGGCTAAAATAGTAGCTTTGGCTGGTGGCTCTGTCCACCTCAGCTTCCCAACATGGCGGTGGTACATGTACCAGCAGCTGTGGGCCACTGCCAGCTCTGGAAGCCATCAACTCTTAGAAACAGTGGTTCTATGCTTCTATCAAAGCAACATGAAGCTCAGAACCCCCCCCCCCTTTTTTTTGTACTAGCAAAGACTAAATCTACCACGAAGTGTAATGTGCCTCTTGTAGATGCCTCATTCCCGCCATACTGCGGGTCAAACACACAGGCCAGGAACCTGGCAACTTGAGAGAGACAACTAGCAAGCTGTTTTTAGCTCTGTTTTAGAATCTTTTTTTTTCTCATGTTTTAGGTGGACACTCCTGCCAACTCGTTGGGTGCCATTTGTAGCTAGAGTTTTTCTCTCCAGGTCCCACCAAGCCCTGGCAGTCCTGTAGCCCACTTATAAAATAAACATACAGATGCTTATATTATTTAAATTGCTCAGCCATTAGCTCAGGCCTACCATTGTCTAGCTCTTACTCTTATACTCAGCCCATTTCTGTTAATCTATATGTCGCCACATGTTCTGTGGCTTTACCTGCTGCCTTTCCATCATGCTCTCTGGATGGCAGGCTGATGTCTCCTCCTCTCTGCCTTCCTGTTCTCTCAATTCTCCTCTCTGCTAGTCTTGCCTATACTTCCTGCCAGGCTACTGGCCAATCAGTGTTTTATTTATCAATCAATCATCTACAGAAGGGAATTTATTAATTTATTTTTCATATTACAATATCATGATTTTGATTTCCCTCAACATATATTTGCTCACTAGTTCATCTTCTTGTCATTCTTTTAAAAATACATTTTAAAGAAATTTCATTTTAGTCATCTTTTTCTTATGCCTTCTTGGTGACATCCTTCAACCCATGTGTTTTATACTTCATAAAACCACAATTGTCACTAAAAGTTAAATATAGCTTCCAGAAGAGATCAATGAGAATTAACAAAATGAAGAACTGCTGAAATTTTTTTATAACATAATAGACTTAGTGATCAGTAAATTGCAAATCAAGTCTACATTATGATTCAATCTGGCACACTCTCAAGGAAACAAACAAATTAACAATGCTAGTTAGAATGCAGACAAATAGGGGAGTTTTGGATAATGGTAATGTATTAATTAAACCATGTGGCTGTATTAATTAATTAATCATCAAATAACTAAAACTGTAGCTAATTTCTGAACAATCTATCTTGTATCTGGATCTATACACAAAAGAGTTAAAGCCTGTTTGCTATAGAATAGAATTCCCTTTCTTCCTACCTACTCATATATATTTAATTAGTTTTTGATGTGTTCACATTTTCAGATATGCCTTATCTGGGAAGTAATTTATGGTACATGCTACGGTCACTGATATAATTCAAAATGACAGAGATTCTCTTAGTGGCTACCTAAATTCCAAGTTGGAATGGAGAAGATCGCAAAGAGACATATTAGACTTTTTTTTAAAACCCACTATGCTGTTAGCTATATATGTGAATCTATGTTGTCAGTTGAGAAAAGAATGTAACAAGTTTGCAGGAAACCTTCTTTTCTGTGTTTTAACGATAGAGTTTCCAAACCCAAAGTTGGCTTGAGGTGGAAGGCTGAAAGAGAGCTGAAACTATTGCTTTTGTAACATCCTCAGTCTGATAAAGCGACAGAAAGGTGCCTTGGGCCTAAACTTGACCTTATACTCTACTGTGAAGCCCCTGATGACAGAAGAAGCTTGGTCCTCCATGGGCACTGCTTTTGGCAGCCTATGGACAGTTGGTACACAGAGACAACAGCTTTCTAAGGATCAGCTTCACTGACCAACTCTACCAGTGCATAGCTTTGAATATTAAAAAAAATGATTAAATTGGAAAATCTCTAGAATCTAGGGAATCAAGAGAGGGGACATTTAGGAAGATTTCAAGAGAAGGGAATAGTTAACATGTAATATAGAAGGAATGGGGTAATAAGTTTCCATTAATAAAAATATGCTAATAATTTACTTTGTCAGTAAGCATGACATTTTACACCAGGATTACATAACTACTAATACATTTTATATCTATTGTCAAAAATATGCTTATAGAGTAGACATTGAATGGATTACTTTCATACTAATTGTATTCCTGTTTTATTTGGTCATTATGCATTGTAGCATCAGTGAAATTAATTATGATTTTTTTTGAGACTGGGTTTTTCTGTGTAGCTTTGTGCCTTTCCTGGAAATCACTCTGTAGTCCAGGCTGGCCTCGAACTCACAGAGATCTGCCTGCCTCTGCCTCCCGAATGCTGGGATTAAAGACGTGTGCCACCACCGCCTAGCTTAATTATGAATTTAATACATGACTCTCTTAAATACAATATACATAATACAATATGCTTATTCAACAAACTATCCAGAGTTTTAGCCTTTTAGTACATTCTGACTTTGTTAATAGCTAATATTTTTAACCATGCACTGTATTACTTTATTACAGAATAGCCACATGAGATAGAATTCTACCACATGGTTGTGGGAATCAAAGGATACCGGTTTTAAATAGTTTTAATTTTAATATTGACTCATGTCTTAGTTGTGCTACTATTACTACAATGGTTTTATGAAGGATTGGGGATTTTTCTATTTAGCTCTTTCAATATGCAG
Source organism: Peromyscus aztecus (assembly GCA_902168405.1). Classification (NCBI taxonomy): domain Eukaryota; kingdom Metazoa; phylum Chordata; class Mammalia; order Rodentia; family Cricetidae; genus Peromyscus; species Peromyscus aztecus. Next base: position 12,136 of record CABHPQ010144827.1, read on the forward strand.
ATAATATCTAACATAATAAATAAAGACAGTCCTGTCTGAAATTGAATTGTACAAGTCAGGTTTCCTTCAGGAAAAAGATTAACCTTAGTTTAGAATGCAAATGCATAATTTAGATATTCTCTTAAATTATTATTATATAGTACATTGTGGTGTACTCTTTAAAGGATTGATGCTAAATTAACTAAATTGTGCTGGCTAGTGTTATGTTAACTTAGCACAAGCTAGAATCATCACAGAGAACAGAGCCTCAGTTGAGAAAAATGCCTCCATAAGAATGGACTATAAGCATTTTTTAAATTAGTGATTAATGTGGGATGGCCAAGCCCATTGTGAGTGAGGCCATCCCTGGACTGGCAGATCTAGGTTCTAAAAGAAAGTAGGCTGAGCAAGCCAGGAGAGCAAGCCAGTGAACAGCACTCCTTCATGTCTTCCGTATCTGCTCCTGCCTACAGGTTCCTGCCCTGTCTGAGTTCCTGTCTTGACATTCTTAAATGATGGACTATGGTGTTTAAGTGTTAGCCAAATAAATCATTTCTTCTCCATCTTGCTATTCATCAACTTGTTCCATTGTAGTAATAGTAGCACAAGACAAAGGAAGGACCTGGAAACTCACTGGGCAGCCACCTGGGCCTTTGCTGTATAAAGCAATGTTAAAAGAAGCTAAGGTAAGCAGGTGGCTGGAGGGGTTTCTGCACAAACTGGCAGTTTTGATAAAGGTTGAACTAAGTTAGCTAGGACATTCTGATCTGTGGTTCCTAGACTAGAGTTGGGTAATTTTCCATGGGATTCTCCATCAAGGAAATCAAACATCTAGTTAAACATGAAATGGCCTCAGCAAGCACTTTAAGATGGAGGAACCTCTGCACTAAGTTATGCATTTGCATTCTAAACTAAGGTTAATCTTTTTCCTGAAGGAAACCTGACTTGTACAATTCAATTACAGACAGGACTGTCTTTATTTCTTATGTTAGATATTATCTGCATATTGAAATATTTCACTTATTTTTAACTAAGTGAAGGGGTATGTGCCTGCATGTGGGTACGTACAGGTGCAGATGCCCTCAGAGGCCAGAGCATCAGATCCCCTGCAGCTGGAGGTACAGAAGGTTGTGAGGTCCTGACATTGATTCTGGACACTGAATTCAGTTCCTCTGGAAGAGCAAACATCTCTTTTAACCACCAAACTGAGCTATCTTGCCAGCCAAGACACCAATTTCTTTTCTTTTCATTTTTAATTACTTATATTTTTTCATTTATTTTACATCATGACCACAGTTTCCCCTCCCTCTTCACCTCCCATCCCCCCCCCCCCGCCTGCCTCCCTTCTTCTGCCTCATCCATTCCTCCTCTCTTTATGTTCAGAAAGGGGCAGGCCGCCCATGGGTGTCAATAAAGCGTGCGTATCAAGTTGAGGTAGGACTAAGTTCCTTTCTCTGTATTAAGTCTTGGCAAGGCAACCCAATATAGAAAACAGGTTCCCAAAGCCAGCTCAAGCGTTAGGGACAGACCCTGATCCCACTGCTAGGGGCCTTACAAATAGACCAAGCTACACAACTGTCACATATATGTAGAGGGCCTAGGTCAGTCCCATGCAGACTCCCTAGCTATCAGAGGTCTAGCTTTTATGATACCAAGATACAGCATGCAAACTTCCAAAGGAGGAACTTACACAACTAACCATGATGCCTATGACCCACAATAGCCAGCATACAGGATAACGTTGAGGGTGCAGTAATGACATGTGTATCTTGTAGGCCACTAGCAGCTCTCTAATTGGCATTAAGAGGCACTCAGCAAAAGGAAAACCATGCCTGGTACTAGAAACTTATCCAAGTACCCAGAGTCAGTGAAGTCATGAGTCTTGGAGGAGAATCTACAACCGCCACTTTAATAAAATAACATAATCCCAAATTACATTTTAAATATTTGTTCTTGTACCCACAGGTAAGTACAGTCCTCACCTCTCATCAGGGTAACTTGCCTTTGCAACAGTCAGAGACCAATGCAGAGAACCACACAATCAAAATGCAGAGTTGTAAAGTCCAGTCCCAATGGATACGTCTACAGAATAATGCCTGTACCTCAGGCTCAGGAAACATTGCCTAAGAAGGGGTGAAAATATTGTAAGAGCCAGAGGACCAGAGAGTTTTCGCTGAGACTGTGTCTCCGGGAAGTAATATCAGAAGCCACCCCCATTAAGTCTTATCAACATGACTGTCTAAATATGAGCTGAACAAGGGCAGCTACGGACATGACAAAGTAGATGCGGGAAAGCCCATGAGTCCTCAAACCTACATAAAGAACTAGATACAACTAAGTAATGGTGAGAATGAGAGAAATAATTCATCTTTTCCAGGTAAATTCACAATATTTGGTTGTCCTATACCAAATAGTCAGCCCTAAGAAAAAATACATTAAAGTAAGGTTATTCAGACCAAGAGATTGTTTAGGAATATACATGTATATACAAATATGCATGTTACAGTTGTAGATGAATTGCTAAATGGTCTTATTAAATAAAAACCCAGAGCCAGATATAGGAGTGAAAACCTGAGAGATCAGAGGAATAGGAAAATCCACAAGCTAACCTTACCTCACCAATACCTCAGTCTCCAAAGAGAGACCTGCTTCCTGCATAGACCTCAAGGCCTATATGCCTTTCTGTTACACTATCTCATTTGCTCTGTCTGTCCAGCTACCTCACTTCCTCTTCCTGCCAAGCCCTGTCAATTCCTGTCTGTCTGTACAGACCTCCAGACCTCCATGGTTAACTAGTGTTGGAATTTAAGGTGTGTGCCACCACACGTGGCTCTGTTCTCAGTGTGGCCTTGAATTCACAGAAATCAAGACATATCCTTGCCTCCCAAGTGATAGGATTAAAGGCGTGTGCTACCATTGCCTGACATATATATTTAATATAGTGGGTAACTTTTTCCTCTGATCCTCAGATAAATTTTATTGGGGGACACAGATAAAATATCATCACATACAACAATGAAATAGGGCATGAATTAGAAAAAGAAAGAGTGATATATTGGAGGGTTTGAAGGAAAGAGAGGTAAGGAAATGATGTAATTATAGTATTATCTCCACAACAAATTAAATTATTTTTAAAACTATATGGATGACCAAAAAATGAGCTAACATCCCTAATGAGAAATCAGAATAATAAAAAAAGAAATTCAGTTTAAGATGTGTTATCTCAAATTCAAATAATTAATAATCATATTTGTATAGAAATAGTTGAACCTGTAGGACATAGACAGTTGTCATGGTATGCATATAAAGAAATGTATGACTAACATTGTAAAAAACAAGGTTAACCTACAGTGTTTATATTTGAATGTGAATTTTATGAAGGGGTAAAAATACCCATTTAAAATGGGAAAATAAAAAGATGTAAGTGTGAGACCAGCCCCTACTGAACAGACATCCCAGTGAGATGTTCAGAGCATCTTTCAAACATGGCCCCTGCAACACTAAACTATTTGATTTCATTAAGAATTTTTAAGAACACTTTTACAGTTTGCAATTTTAATGCTTGCATATGTACTTAGTACATAGGCTTGCTTTTTGTTTTTGGAGATTCAGGTATGTTTCTATAATTATATAAGAAAACAATAGAGTATTTGTGAAATAATTCTACTACCTTGCCTTACTATCAACAATGTTTGAGTATTTTAGTTGATTCATACATGCTAACCAGTAATTCATCTGACATTTTTCTTGTATAGTGTGATGCTTGTCTAATAATACTACATCATCATCTTAGTTTATATATTTATAGAAAAATATTGCTGAGTGTAGTGTATTATGCTCATTGGCCATTCATGTTTTATTTGTTTATTTATGGAAATCTTTACTCCACTGAACTGTGAAAAGTATTTAATTATTAAGGATGGAGTTGCTTTGGCTGATATATTGCAGTGAGTATATTTCAATTTATCTGTCAATTTAGTGTGGCTTTTGTTTTTACTTACTTACCAGTGTCTTTGAAATACAGATATTTGATTTTTATGAAAATTCACTGCAAACTTACTATTTTATTTTATTTTTCGTGCAGTGCATGTCATCCAAAAAATCACTGTCTATTAATCAAATAGACACTTTTACCACTTTTATTTCAAGACTATTTTTCCCCTCATCAAAATCATTGATACAAGACAATCAGCACTGATTTTGTATCTAGATATTGCCAACTACTACTTGGATTGTGTAGGGGATAAAACTGGCCTTATAATAACAGTTTTATAGTTTCTAATTTACATTAAAGTCTATGATTTCAGAAGGAATCTCTAAATTTTTGAAATGGTATCTGTAAATGTTTAAGGTAAGACTTCATGTGTAATTTTTTGTCTCACATGTACATGAGACATATGAGACAAAAAATTTTCCAGCAACTATATATATATATATATGTATGTACACACACACACATATATATATATATATACACACACACATATATATACACATATATAGTTTTTCCAGTAGCATTTTATTGAAAATATTATCCTCTCTAATTGAAATGTTTGAGCTTCTTTGTTGTTATTTATGTCAGATATATTTTATTTCATTGATACATGTCTACTGTTACAGGGATACCATTGACAGTGTCCTTTTATAATGAGTTATGATTGTATTAACGTTTTTCAGATTTACTCTTTTATTCAATATTGTTTGGTTAGTTAATGTTATTTGCATTTTTACATTCATTTTAGAGGCATATTGTCAAGTTTCACTACTCTTTCAAAACTCTTTTGGAATTATGCTTTATGTTTTTGATGAATCCAATGATAAGTGTTAGCAAACATATTTAGTCTAATTCATAAACATAGTGCTATAATTTAACTTAACAAATGCTGTAAATTCAAACTTTTATCAATGTTTTTTTCATTTTTAGTCTATTTATCTTTTCTGTAAATCATCTGTAAGTGTCTCAAATTTAGGCTTTTCAAATTTTTCTATATGGTTCTCTCAGACCAGAGACACAAGTTCAAATACAATCTGAGTTGTGCAATGAGACCATTTCAAAACATAAACAATAAATAGACATACTTTATTATATAAATAATTCATTTTATATACTTCTAAATTTACAGTCCATTGAAATTCATATATTAGATCTGATAGTTTCTTAGCTTTTCTTATCATCATTTTTTGTGAAATGCAAAATTTTAAGAAATCCATTTTCTTTCTAATATATGTGTGTCCATTTGTTTAGCTTGATTTATGAGGGCATGGTTACAACCTCTCAAGTTTTTTCCCCCTTTGTTAGTTTTATTCAAACTCAAATTTCTGTTACCAATTAGTTTTAGTTTAGACTGTTCAGAGCTAGTGTGGATCTCTTAGTTGTACCTTTTCACTGACTATAATAAATGACAGCCAGTTAAATTTGTGAAGGGGAACTCTATACACTTTAACAACCAAACAAAAAGCAATGTAAATTATGTAGTCTGCTAGCTACAAGGACAGTTCGATAAGGAAAGTTATTTTATAGTCAGACTGCACAGTAGTACTCACAAGAATATAAAATAAAATACAACCTGAACCTCATTTACTCCATGTTCAACATTAATCTTTGTAGCTTGGGACAATCTGTGGAATAATATGAAAAAGTAAAGATAAGTTGACAAAAGTTGATGATGATTACCATACCTCTGTCTTAGCATCATACATTAAGAAGGGTTAGAGATATCTAAGGAGAATACACAGATATTCATTCATCATAGTTTTATATAAGCAAGCATAAATCTTTCCTAATTCTTAAAACATTACTATATTGATAAGAGTGCATAAGGAATGTGGATTATACATTCATATTTATCAAGACCTCTCCCCCTGTTCACAACTCACAGGGCCTTGGAATATGAATTCATAGATATATGAGACATTGAAAAGAAGGAAACAAGACTTTCTTAAGGGCAGATGTGTGAATTGTAGACGAATTTCTAAATGGTCTTATTAAATAAAAAACAAGGAACCAGATATAGGGGTGAAAGCCTTAGAGATCAGGGAAATAGGAAGAGCCACCAGCCAACCTTACCTTACCAGCTCTGCAGCTTCTGAATGTGAGCCACTTCCTGTCTACCCATGCCTTTATATGCCTTGCTTTTCTGCCATCTCATTGGCTCTTAGCCCAGCTACCTCACTTCCTTGTCACTGCCTGTCTGTACAGACCTCCAAGTCTCTATGGTTGGTACTGGGATTAAAGGTGTGTGTCATCACCCTTGGCTCCGTTCTCTAGTATGGCCTTGAACACACAGAGACTTTGCTTGCTAAGTGATCAGATTAAGAGAATGTGCTACCACTGCCTGACTTTTGTGTTTACTTAAAATGGCTTGCTATATCCTCTGATCTTCACACAAACTTTATTTATTAACATACAAATAAAATATCACTGAATTTCAGCACAAATAAAATATCACCACAGTGAATAAATGAGACAAATGAAGAATCAGTCAATCAGGAGAGATTTTGTTAATGTGCATTTAGTTTGCTTTTTAGATCTATTGTAGAGTTGGGAGAATTCAATGCTGCTTTGTTATATTCTTAGTGTCTTATAATGACTCTTGCTATGGATTTGTTGCACAAACACATCTGTGGATCTTTAACCATAAAATATTTTAGTCTTACCTATAGATTATGCCTTTAATTTTTTTGTTTTGTTTTAAAGTTTTTCCTTTCTTTGTGAGAAATTCTTTATGAAATAAATTGTCATTAAATAATAGATATGATAAATTTTGTGATCTCTTTAAAATTATGTCTATTCTTACAGCATAACTGGGTAAAAAATTTATCATACTTCAAAATTATATAGATTAATAGGCATTTTCAAAACACTTCAAACTGGTTTAGTACACTCATTCAATTGCACATTTTGTGTCTATTTAAGATATTCTACTATATTATAAGCATTACTACATAATGCTGGTATACTTTACTAGATAACACTAAGCTCCACTGTGAAGAAACATTTAGATTCCCAAGGGAAACATGTATTGATTCACATTAACAAGAAAATTAAACTTAGTATGAGGATTGAGTACATTCATGGAGTAGATTATTTAAATCAAGTATATCCTCTCTTGATTTGCAGGATTTGGTGAAGACACTGATAAAGAAGAAGGCCATAAAGATGAGAAATCAAGAGTATTTTCTTTACAAAAAGTCAGAAGAGAGCATCAGATCTTCAGAAACAGGAATTACAGGTGGTTGAGAGACAACATGTAATTGCTGAGAGCAGAATGTGGGTTTTCTGTAAAGGCAACAAGTGTTTTTTTTTTTTTGCAATTATATGTTATTTTTAAACACAGTTTGACTCTACTCAAAGCATGTGGGGAAGAGGTAAATTAATTTTTGTTGTAGGTGTTTAATTAAAGCAACAAGTATTCTTAACCAATGAGACGACTCTCCCCCAGTCACATTCTGAACACCCTTCTCAAGGGTCTAGTCTGAAGACCCTTGACTGACTCTCCCTTTCATGCACCCTCCGCATCCTACAAGGTCTAGATCAGGGACCACATCAAGTTTCCTGCTGTAGGTTTCTCACCCCTGCCTGCTCCACAACAAAACTCCAGGATTCTTCCAAGACCTGCCCTGCCTACTGTTAAACCCACAGATTCTTCCTAGACCACATCCAACCTCTCTGCACAGTTACATCTATCTCAATATAGGCTTTGATTAGGACACATATCCTGTACACTGCTCTATCACTTCTGTTGACTTTACTTTATTCCACTTAAGCCATTTACAACCTCTATGCCCACTCCACCAGCTACTCTTCTATTCTATCCCAATCTGCTCTGCCCATATTAGATATAGAACAAACAAAATAAGTCCACATGCTCAGATCTCATTACAAAAACACTTGAAAAAAACAAAACCAAACCAAAAACAAAAGAACAGCTCAATGAAATTAAAGAGAAAGAATTTAAGGAAAATAAATACCTTAGTGATGTCCAAGAAAGCATAAAATAAGGCTCGTGAGAAATGATAAAGATAATACAGGACTTGAGAACCAAACTGTTAAAGAGAAACAGTGAAATAGACTCAAGCTGAAATGAATAGGGAATGGAAAAACCCAGTATCCCAACTAGAGAACACAAAGAAAGGTCTTGCACATAGAATGGATCAAGCAGAAAACTGAATATCAAGGCTCAAAGATTAAGTAGATGAAGCTACAAATATATATTAAAGGAACATACTGGAAATGTGGGACACCATGAAAATATCAAACCTTTGAATTTAGATGTGGGAGAAGACTCCTAAGTCAATGACATAGTTCATATCTTCAATAAGATCATGGAAAAAAACTTCCCCAGACCAAGAAACAAATACACCAATACAGATGCAAAAAGCACACTGGCTGCCAAATACACAAGACCAGAAAAGAAAATCCCCATGGCATATTTTAGTTACAACACTAAGTATATAGAACAAAGGAAGTATATTGAAAGACAAATGTCTTCTAATCAAATAGCACCAGGAAGCAAGCTGTTGTCACTACCCTAACATCTGACAAAGTAGATGTTAAGCTAAAAATAATTAGAAGAGACAAACAAGAACATTTCATTCTAATTAAGGGAACAGTTAACTAAGAAGACATGGTTATCCTAAACGTACATGCACCAAACTTAGGGACACTCAATTTCACGTACAAAAAAAGAATTACTACTGGATTTAGAGTCACAGATTAACGCCATACCCTTAATAGTAGGTGATTTTAATGCTTTCTCCAATAGATGGTTCAAATGGACACACACACACACACACACACACACACACACACACACACACACCAGAAAATCAGGCACAAACTTAGCTGTATATGGAAAAAAATGAATTTTAATTGAGGAATAATCTTCATCACATTAGTCTGTTGGCATGTCTGTGTGCCATTCTTTCTTCTTCTTCTTTTTTTTTTTTGATTGTTGGTTGATGTGTTAGAGTCCAGGCCACTGTGACTAGGTCACTCACTCCCTGTCAGGTCAGTCGGGGCTATATAAGAAAGATAGTTGAGCAAGCCAAGGGAAGCAATCCATTTAGCAACTTCCTCCCTGGTTTCTGCTACATTCCTGATTCTAGAGTCGTGTTTCAGCTCCCTCCCTTACTTCCTTCAGGGATGGATTTAGCCCTTGAATTGTAAGATGAAATAGATCTCGTTTTGGTTGATTTTGGCCAGTGTTTTATTGCAGCTATAGAGAAACAAATGGGGACAGATCTTTTTTCAGTGTCTATTTCCTTGCTAATTTTGCTCCATATTTTCAGATGTATCTACTTTGATAACTTTCTTGTGTGTGGTTTATCTGATTTCTTCCATTTCATTTTCATAGTTATGTTTATGATCTGTTGATTTGAATTCTCTGCTTGGTCCTTGAATTTTTAAATGTAATTTATTTAGTTTCTGTGTATGGGTGTTTTGCCAACATGTATGTCTGTGCACTGCATGCCTGCAGGGCCCTCAGAGACCAGCCTGAAGACAGTGCTGGATTTTATGGAACTGGAGTTATAGAGGGCTGTAAGCTACCCATGTGTGTGAGAATAGAACCTAGGACCTCTATAAGAGCAGCAATTGTTTAATCTCTGACCTATCTCTCTAGCTCCCCTTGAATTTTTTTAAAGTAGTATATTTAAATCTATTCCTGTACCTCTCTTATATATTCTTCATTATTTTACTGTGTTGAGAAATTGTCAATCTGTGGAGTTTTCCTAGTGCAGTGCAATCTCATGATTTTTAAAAATGTTTCATTGCTGCATTTTGAACATCTGTTTTGGTATATGTGTCCTCTGAGTTATGCATTTCCCTATTGTTTCTGCTTTTGGTTGGTTTTGTTTTATGTGAGTTCTTGTGACTGGTTGTTTTTACATGACTTAATGTTTGGAAGGAAAGATGACTAGAGTAATAATCTTGATGGCTTGACAAAGGTTCCTGTGTTAGCTGCAGAAGACACTGTGTTTATCACATGTGCCTTATGTGGCTCACAGGCAGGAGTACTAAGGTTGGTTGATAAACTTGATTCTGTCTTCAGTGGCAGATGCTGCTCTTCTCTGTCACCTGTCTTCTGCTTTGAGATTTCTAGGAGGGAATTTCAAAGAGAATCAGAACTCTACAAGAACCTTTTGGAAATGACAGCAGCTTCTTCTACATCATTTGCTTCTCAAACATTCCTGTTCTCAGTCTGGCACTCTGACATCTCTAAAGTCTTAAGATTTCATCCCTGTTGAGTGCTGCCTAGTTCCAGGCATTGGTGCCCTACTCATTCATATTCTGAAACAATGCTTCATCTACCACATACTGTGCCTCTTGATATATAATTATTGAATCTACAGTTGAACTTAAGGTTCACATACTTTACTATGCACTATTTTTTAAAGGTAATGATACAGCAATCACTCTGTCACACAGGCTATTTTCATTGTGCAAGAAATCTATGCCTCACCTACTTATCCCTTCCCCAAACTTCTGTTGACAAAATGATCATTTAAATGTTTCTTTGATTTTGCCTTTCTCAGAATGGTTTGTCATCATATGTAGCCTTTTCAGCTTTTTAATTTAGTGATACATAATTCAGATTCTTGGAGAATTTTAATTTCTTAATAGCTCATTTGTGGTTTTTTTTCATTGCATCTTATTTCATTTTTCAGGTGTACCACAGATTGTTTTATCCATTCTTCTACTCAAGAGAACCCTGACTGCCCCAAACCTTTAGGAATATTGGAATTTATACCTACGTACATAACTTATGTATTCATAAATATTCAACTCATTTAGATAAATATAAAAGAATACAGCTGCTAGATCAAGCCACATGTGTTCTGCTCAGTTTGGTGAAAACTTCTACGTAACATGAATTGCTAAACAGTCTTATTAAAAAAAAATAACCAGGGGCCAGATATTTGTGTAAAAACCTGAGAGATCAGAAGAATAGGAAACGCCACACCATTCTCACCTTACCAGCCCTCATCTCCAAAGAGACCTATTTCCTGTATACCCATGCCTATATGCTTTTCTGTTTTACCATCTCATTTCCTCTCTCTGCCCAGCTACATCAGTTCCTTTCTGTTTGTACAGACCTCCAGACCTCTATGGTTAATGCTGGGATTAAAGGCATGTGTCATCATGCCTGGCTCTGTTCTCCAGTGTGGCCTTGAACTCACAGAGATCCTGGTAGATTTCTGCTTCCTGAAGGCTAGGATTAAAGGCGTGTGCTACCATTGACTGAATTCTGTGTTTAATACAGTGGCTGGCTTTTTCCTCTGATCCTCAGATAAGCTTTATTGGAGTGTACAATATTTTGGGGGATACAATATATCACCACATTTCTTCAAAAACTTATTTTCAAAGTGACTATAGTGTCTTTTTTTAAATTACTATTCCTACCAGCAATTGATGCCAGTTCCTGTAGCTTTTTCCTAGTTATCATTTGGTATTATCAGTGCATCATAAACAGTCTAACACTTACATAGCATTTATACAGCATAATTTCTCTGCATTTAAATATGAAATCCCCTAATGGGGATGCAATGTTGAAAATGTTTTTTTATGTTTCAGTGAGCTATAAATCTTCTAGTAATGTTTCAGACCTTTTGCCTATTTTTTGCCTATTTAACCATCTTTTTTTTATTAAGGTTATTGTCAATACTTTTCTATGCTCCAGTACTTGATGGTAAGGCCTTATTTCTGAAGATACCACACACTTGAGTCATAAAACTTGGAGAAATGAAGTTTACACTTACTTGAAAGTTTCACCATCACTGGTTAGATTTCAAGTATCTCACAGTGCTACAGGCAGTCTGGAGGAGTAAAGTAACCCTCTGTCTCATCCAATGATGAATACTGTAAGATACAATGGTAACTGGCCTGATCATGCAGACTACAATGGTTTAAGACTACAAGTAATTCCCGGGATATGTGTCTAGAAAATCTACAGTTAGCATACAGCTTGGTTTTTTGTTTGTTTGTTTGTTTGTTTTGTTGTTATTGTTCTTTTGTTTTTTTAAATTATTTCAAGGGTATATTTTATAGATCAGCATGTTTTAGTTGCAATAAAGCAATGAAGTCTATCATGTTTTGATGTCACAGGTTTAACTGTTGGTCATATGTTGAAGAAACCATTGCCAAGGCCTAGGTCACTTCAGTCCTCCTCTGTCATCTTTTGAGAGGTATAGAGTTCTGTATTCTGCAATTAAACTTCAAATGAATTCTGAGTTAATTTTTTAAAAAAGTATAATATTGTGCCTAAAACCATTTTAAGTTTTTTTTCAGTCTCTTCACTGCTAAGATGTGGAGATAATTTGTAAAACAGGAAGAAAATGCATGGTAACCATTCTGGAGACTTTCAAATTCATTAATTATGAATAAAATGAAGGCTTGAGTCAATGGTTGCTGTGGAATTTATAAAAGGTTGCTGAATTTTAGATATTTCAAATTTAGAGTCAATAAGCTTTTATGGGGGAAATATATGAGATCTGGATAATGAAAACAACCAATAAAAACAAGATTTCAGGCCTGAGCAACTACATGAATAATTGGACCATTTGTTAAAATGGAGAGTACTTGGCGAGCAGTGTTGGGGGTGTTGTCATAGAAATAAAGACCAATTTTGATATATCATTGCTAAAATTTCTATTTAAGAATCCAACTGAAAATACCAAGGGCCAAATGAGGTGTTTGAATTTGTAGCTTATGAAATATGTCAGGAGAAAAATATAAACACTGGAAATAACAGCTTATAGGTTATGTTTAAGGGCCTAGAATAAGGCAAACAAGTACCAAGAATGATCACAGATCAGAAAGAAAAAAGCTCCTGGATGCTTGGGACATGCCAGCATTTATAAGTTAGCTAGGGGTGGTGAATATCCCAATGTGCATCTACGAACACTGTTGGCAGGAGAGGTGAAGATGTTTTCAAGAAGAGCTTAAAAAGTGGTAAATTATGTTAAGGATTCAGAAAAACTAAATGAGAATTAATTTTGGAGGCATGTTAGTTAGTGACTTCAGTGAAGAAATATCATGGCAGAAATGAATGAAAACCTGACTGGAATAGGTTGAAAGGCTCATGCTGGGGAAACATGGCAAGGAGCCTCTTCCAAGAGGTCCTTAGCAAAGCTCTTGAGAGAGATCAGGAATGGGAAATGCTAGAGTTAGCCATAGTTTGGGGAATAAGTAGGTTTGGTATTACAATTGATAATGCTGAACCAAACTAATATGTTCTGCTAGTATGAGCTTATCGCAGAGAGCATCACCTCTTCCATCGTCTTCTTAATAATCTCTCATCCCCCATCCTCAGTGGTGCTCTTTATTTACATATCATACTTTCCTGCTAAAAGCTATGGGGAAATGTTAATTGATACATCTCTAATACTTTAGACTCTAAATGCTTTTATCCTGTCCTTAAATGAGTATGTGACTGGCCCTTGATCCTCTCCCGGAAGAGAGAGATACACAGAAGACAGTGCCAACAAAATGTTATTAGTGGTGACCTAGCTGTTTCTCTAACACTCCAAGCAGTTTCGTGATGAGCTCAGGACCAGAAGAAAATACATGGTGCAGTACTTTCTTATTAATTTCCTTCATTCTCATTCCTATTTTGGGCTCCATCCTTTTCTACTTTGATTAGTAAGGGGGTATCTAAGAATATTACATTGATGGGTAAAGAGGATGCCAGTGCCTTTGCCTCATGTAGGCACCTAAAGTTTTAAAACTACAAAGGTCTTAAGTAAGATCTGCTAGAGTTCTGAAATGTTCCAACTCCAGAGAAGTATTCCTCTTTAAGTGCCTGCAAACACAC
>CABHPQ010144828.1:0-24222 GCA_902168405.1 Peromyscus aztecus
TTTTTTTTTTTTTTTTTGGTTTTTCGAGACAGGGTTTCTCTGTGTAGCTTTGCGCCTTTCCTGGAACTCACTTGGTAGCCCAGGCTGGCCTCGAACTCACAGAGATCCGCCTGCCTCTGCCTCCCGAGTGCTGGGATTAAAGGCGTGCGTCACCACCGCCCGGCTGCATTTGGATATTTTTAGTTCTGCTTTTCTCTCAGGGTTTCTCTCTTGGAGTTTAAGAATTTGTTTTTATTTTTTCTCTTTTGTCCTAGAGACCATTATTAGTATTATTCACCATGTATTTATTTTGATCATTTGAATTTGTGTTTGTAGAGTGGGATAGGAGGAGAGCCACAAAATTGTATGTGAAATCTGCTGAACTGAAAGGCTTAGAATATTACTGAAGAATTTATGTGGTTTTATTTGGCTCTGTGTTTAGACTGTTTGGAAGAAAAGTGAGTAAATAGTTCCCTGATTCATTTTCTGGTGATCTTCACTCTTAGAGAAAAGGCTGTAGGTTTCTTCTTTTTGCTTTTTTGAGGTACATCCTCACACTACAGCCTCGGGGCCTGCGGTCTGTGGCAGTCCTTCTGCCCCAACCTCATGAATACTTGGATTTCAGTTGTGAACTGCTTTGCCTGCTTTCTTTTGGCTTTTTCTTTAATGTGCTTGTTAAAAATTTGATGTGGAAGGGTAGAGAGATGGCTCAGTGGTTAAGAGCACTTGCTGCTCTTGCAGAGGACCTGGTTTAATTCCCAGTACCACATGGAGGCTCACAACTAACTGTAACTTCAGTTCCAGAAGATCTGATACCCTTTTCTGACCATCTGGGTAGCAAGCACACACATTCACAAACATACATGTAGGCAAAACATTTACACAAAATAAAATATCTAATTAGTTTTTAATGGTTTGACATGTATTGGCAAGTGTATCTAACATGCATATGTTCTGGTCAGCTGTATTTCAGGGATTTGTTTTATATCTGTAAGTCCATATCCATTTATAAGATTTTATCCTGGGTGGTGGTGGCACGTACCTTAAATCCCTGTACTTGGGAGGCAGAAAGAGGTAGATCTCTGAGTTAGAGTCTAGCCTTGTTCTACAGGAGTGAGTTCCAGGACAGCCGGGGCTACACAGAAAAAAATTATGTATGTGTATATATATGTATATATCTATCTACTTACTTATCTAATACCTACCTACCTATATAAATAAATAATTGTGTAATACATAGATAAAATCTTTTTTATTTTATTTTTTGTGTGTGTGTTTTCTTTTTTTTTTTCTTCTTCCCCGAGACAGGATTTCTCTGTGTAGTCCTGGCTGTCCTGGACAACTCTGTAGATCAGGCTGGCCTTGAACTCAGAGATCTACCTGCCTCTGCCTTCTGGGTGCAGAGATTAAAGGCATGTGCTACCACACCTCATCAAATATTTATTTATAAACATAAATACATATAGTTAAAATAAATTTAAAGATTTGCTTTATTTTAGGTATACAAGTGTCTACCTACATGTATGTATGTGTGCCACATGTGTGCAAATACCACAGAGGCTAGAAAAGGACACTGGATCCCTTGGAATTGGTGTACAGACTTTTGTGAGCCACTATGTAGATGCAGTGTACTAATCCTGGGTCTCCTTCAAGAACAGCAAGTGCTCTTAACAGCTGAGCCATCTCTCTAGCCTGTGGAATTAACTTTTAAAGTTTATAGAATTGTTGAACTGTTTGCTTTTTTTTTCTTTCCGAGACAGGGTTTCTCTGTGTAGCTTTGGAGCCTGTCCTGGAACTCACTCTGTAGCCCAGGCTGGCCTCGAACTCACAGAGATCCGCCTGGCTCTGCCTCTCGAGTGCTGGGATTAAAGTCGTGCGCCACCACCACCCGGCTGTTGAACTGTTTTGATAGATACCTAAAAGATCTTAGAGTCTAGTGTTTAAAAGGAAAAGCCTTTTCAGCAAACAAAACTTCTCACATTTTTAGCAAAGTAGATAAGTCTTGTGGTAAGGCTAACTAGATATTCTGTGACTTTTGTCCTGGTGAGATTTTTTTTCTTTTTAATTAAGTAAGGTGATTTCTACCTGTGGTGTGCCACCCTTACTAGTATATTTCTCCCTAGACTATACTATGAACTATTGCACGGTGTCGTGTAAAATAATACACTGTATGTTTTGCGAGCATCTGTCTTAGGATTTTACATGATAATTTTGAGGCTTAGAGTGACTGATGTCTCTTCCTTTCTAAGTCAATGTCAAAATTATATCTCAATTATAAATGCCTTCCATAAAGAACTCTTTTTGTATGTGTGTACATTTGTGCTTGTGTATATGTATATGCTTCCATGTGGAGGCCTTGATCACTTCGCTTTGTCTATTTTGTGTGTTCCCATACCCATATTTTTGCTGTTGTGCTCACCTGGAATTTAAGTGTGGAGGCCAGATGTTGACATTTAAATGTCTTCCTCTACTGCCCTCACTGTATTTTTATTTTTATTTTTTTGGTAAAGGGGTTTTAGCTAAACTGACTGGCCAGCAAGTTCCCAGACTCTGCCTTTTTGTGCCTCCCTTAGCCTTGGGTTTACAGGTGTTCATGACTACATTCAGCTATTCAGCTTTCATATTGGAGCCATCTTCCAGCCCCCCCCCCCCTTTTTTTTTTTTGGAGATAGGGTCTCATGTAGCCCAGGTTGGTCTAAGACCTTTTATATTTTGTATATAGCTGAGGATGACCATGTGATATTGAACTGATGCTTCTCTTCTGAATGCTGGGATTATAGACATGATCCACCATGCTCACTCAGCTTTTTACCAGAGTGCAGAAGATCAAACTGAGGTCTTTGTGCTTGCAGGACAAACACTTTACTGACTGAGCCATCTCTCCAGGCCCTTATAACATAACTTTTAAAAATTAATATATGTATATTAATATATATATTTAACATTTGTCTTAAAAAAATAGGGTTTACTATGTAGATAAGGCTGGCCTCAAGTTTGTAGTGATCCTGCTTCTCCCTCCATCATGAGTGCTGGGATTGCAGGCACTATTACACGGGTTTTAAGTAAGATACTTTGTTTGTTTGTTTGTTTTGTTTTTTGAGACAGGGTTTCTCTGTAGTTTTGGTGTCTGTCCTGGATCTCGCTCCGTAGACCAGGCTGGCCTCAAACTCACAGAGATCCGCCTGGCTCTGCCTCCTGAGTGCTGGAATTAAAGGCGTGCGCCACCACCGCCCAGCAAGATACTATATTTTTCAGTGAGTTTTAAGACTTACGTGAAGGTTCTGTTCCTAGCAGCTCCCCTTCCCCCCTATAGTGACTCACAACCGCTTGTAAATCTGATTCCAGGTGTTTTGATACCTTCTTAAGATCTGCATGGGCTCTTGCATGTACATGCCACACACATATACATACACACAATAAATAAATGTAAAAAAGTAAAAATACTGATTCTGTTCTTTTCTTGTCCTGAAAGAGTTATAGATAAAGATAAAAGAAGTATCACAGTGTGATAGGAAAAATAGCTCCTTATTACTGGAGAGTAGTGCACATTAGTTGAATGTGCAGTTGGTCCTTTATGAGTTCCTAATTCAACCAGCCATGGTCCACCAACACTTGAAAAGAGAATGTGTCTATGTTGACCATGTACAGACATCTTTGTTATTAGTCCCATACAGTGATGTGTCATAATAACATTGAGGACAAACATACCATGTGTATTGTGTACCACCTATCTTATGAGTTAGTCATGTAGTAGGTTATGTCTGTACAAGTGTGCTCTGTGATGTTAGCAGGATAGTGAAATTACGCACTTAAGAGTGCATTCTCATTGTATCCTTTTTTTAAGAGTGTGTCTCTGTCTTTAAGTGATGCAAAATGATTTGCTAATTTATTTTTCAGCATCCAAAGGTGGATTCTTTGTTTGCTTTTTGTTTTTTTAAGACAAGATTTCCCCGTGTTGTCTTGGCTCTCACTCTGTAGACCAATCTGGCCTCAAACTCAGAGACCTGCCTGCACCCTCTCCCACCCCTCCACCCCTTGAAGGCTGGCACCACTACTGCTCAGCTAATAAGGTAGATTCTATGATTGCCTTTTACAAATTTGAAAACAGGCATAATGCCTTAAGAAATTTGTCCTGGGTTATCTAGCTAAGGGACAGAGCTAGAATTCAAAGTTGGCAGTCTGGTTAAGCTCTATTAAACTGTTCAACTTTGTTGGTGGTACTTTTTCATGTTTTGCTGATGAATGAATTTCAAGCATTTACCAAATTATCTTTCTCATTCAGGAGATTCATTCAATTAAATATATGTTGAGTGCTTATGCTGAGCCAGACATTCAAATTTTCAAATACTGTAGTATCAGGTGCTGCTGAATACTTTGAGGAAATTATGAGAGTAATGAGATGCTTGTAGAGTCAGGAACACTTTTAGATTCAGTAGTCACTGAAAGGTTCTCTGAGAAGATGGCATTTTATATTGAGATCTGAAGCTACTCTTGTGGAGTGAGCTAATTGAAAGTCTTAAAATAAATGAGAAAGTATCAGTAACATTTAACCATGTATCAGACCGTATGGAAAGGCTCTTAGGGTAGAGTAATATGCAAAGTAGACATGGTCTGTTTGCCGTGGGATCTCTACTTTGGTGAGTCATACATTAAACAAATACTTGTACTAGTCATGTTAGTTATGGTTATGCAGAGGGTTACAGAGAAATACAGCATGCAGTCTGTATAATAGTAACCTAATCTAGTCTATACTAAGTAATGGGGCTGAAGTATCAGAAGATACTTTTGCTAAGAGTGTTTAGAGTTGAGACCTGAATGGGGTGAGAAAAAGATAACTAGGCAAAATGGAGGAGTGATTATTACACACAAAAAATCCCAAAATTGGAAAGGATTTGACATTTTTTGAGAGACCTTTCAAGCCGTTAAAACACTAAAAAGGTCAGTTTAACTGTAGAGATGTAAGTGAAGGAGTTAAAATATTGACAAAATATTATGAATGTTGTGGGAAGACAGAGACTCAACAAGATATAGTATGTTTAGATTATAATATCTGTGACTGAATTGCAGAAAGAATTGGAATTGCTAAACTTAGACAAACCAAGGGAGAGTGCAGGAATGTTTTTTTGTGACCAGTTAGGACACTGCGGTGGTTCAAACAGTATGTTGGTATGGGATTGTTGAGAGCTGATAGGAGAATTCAAGGGAATGATTTGAAAAATACTTACAGAAAGCATCATAGGTTTTTCATTTATTAGATATTTTCAGAATGAATGTAAGGGAGGTGTAGATGTGATTCCCAGGTTTCCTCCTTTATGGCTTATAGTGTAGTGCATTCATTAAGATAAGGCACACTTTTTTACACTCTCTGTGTAACAGCCCTGGCTGTCCTGGAACTCACTTTGTAGACCAGGCTGACCTTGACTCACAGAGATCCATGTCTGCCTCTGTCTCCTAAGTGCTGGGATTAAAGATGTGTGCCACTAACACCAGGCCCAATTTTATTCTCTGAAAGTCAGTTTTCAGTAATTATATATTGAAGGAAACCTCTTGGATCCTTGTTTTGCCTGTGCCTCATGATATCTAACTGAATACAAGATAGAAAATTCAGTTTTGTCTGTGTAGTATGTTATTGCAGTCAAGCATGATTCTTTTTCATGGCATATACATAGCATGGTACCATTTATATCATTGAAACACTCATATTACTGGATGGTTAACTGAATACACCAAGGACAAACGAGAATGTAACACAATTAATTTAATGTTCTGTGGTAAAGTGCTGGTGGCAGTACTATAATTGTCAAGAGAGTGGTGTTCAGGAAAGAGTCAAAGGGAAGGGGGGTGCCAAGGAATGATAACTTGTTATGTCTTTTTGCTTCACTTCTTTTTGTTAGAGAAAGACAGACTGTTCATGTTCCTTGAACCATTGAGTTACTTTTGCTCTGCTACTATCTTCTCCAGTTTACTGTCATAATTAGTTTGGTTACCCTGGTTCTTTGATACTGGAAAATGGTTTCCCTGGATAGCAGCAGGCATGACTACAGTATAAAACATCCTGAAGACACTAATTTGGCAGTCTTTTGGTCTTGCAGAGCTGAATGCTAGTCTACCAAAATCTTCCTTTTTACTTTAAAGGCGAAAATGTCAATTTAACAGTAATTTATTCTCCTATTTCTGCAAAGACTACTTTAATTTGTACATGGACTGCTATGGGATTATCCTTTATGCTTACTTAACTTTTTCTCTGGAAAGCATTTATTTTATTTTACTTATTTTTTTTTTAAAGATTTATTTACTTATTATCTATACACAGTGTACTGCTTGCTTGCATGTACCTGAACACCAGAAGAGGGCACCAGATCTTATTACAGATGGTTGTGAGCCACCATGTGGTTGCTGGGAATTGAACTCATGACCTCTGGAAGAGCAGCCAGTGCTCTTAACCTCTGAGGCATCTCTCCAGCCCCGAAAAAAAAATTTTAATTATATGTAAAATAATATTAAAATAAATGTTTTCGGGGGGCTGCCCTTCCAGAGGTCCTGAGTTCAATTCCCAGCAACCACATGGTGGCTTACAACCATCTACAATGAGATCTGGTGCCCTCTTCTGTCATGCAGGCATACATGCAGGCAGAACACACTGTGTACATAATAAATAAATAAATCTTTTAAAAAAATCTTTTCTTTTTCAAGACAAGGCCTCATTATGTAGTTTTGGCTGTCCTGGAACTTACTGTGTAGACCAGGCTGGCCTTGAACTTACAGAAATCTGCCTGCCTCTGCCTCCCCTGTGCTGGGATTAAAGTGTATATCACTATGCCTGGTAAGCATTTAATTTTATTTATTTATTTATTTGGTTTTTCAAGACAGGGTTCCTCTGTGTAATAGCCCTGGCTGTCCTGGAACTCGCTTTGTGGGCCAAGCTATTTTCAAACTTGCAGCAATCCGCCTGTCTTTGTCTCCCCAGTGATGGGATTAAAGGGATGTGCCACCAAGCCCAGTTAAGCATTTTATTTTTAAGATTTAAAGTCTGGCGGTGGTGGCGCATGCCTTTAATCCCAGCACTTGGGAGGCAGAGGCAGGTGGATCTCTGTGAGTTCAAGGCCAGCCTGGTCTACAGAGTGAGTTCCAGGACAGCCAGGACTGTTACACAGAGAAACCCTGTCTCAAAAAACCAAAAAAAAAAAAAAAAAAAAAAATTTTTTTTTTTTTTTTTTTTTTTTGTATTATTTGTGTGTGTATGGAAGTGTGCTTTCAGAGGCCAGAAAAGGGTAGGTATCAGATACACTGGCACTGGATTAAAGATGCTTGTGAGCTGCTTGACATGTGCACTAGGAACTAAACTGAGGTCGGTCTGAGGTCTCCAAGCACTCTTGACCACCAATAATATCAGTATGCCTTGTGTCCTTGGAACCCTGGCTGGCACTACTAGCTAATAAAGAAAGGACAGACACATGTACACAAAAGCTGGAGTCAGGTGGACTATGATGAAGTGGCACCAACTATGCAGCAGCCCAGAACCTTAGCACCTTTATTATGTAAAGAACAAGGTGAGTTAGCAAGTCTGGGTAGGAGATGTCTATAGGTGAGCAGTCTCAGACTGTAAACATTGGCGGAAGGAGCCGGCGGTGATGGCGCATGCCTTTAATCCCAGCACTTGGGAGGCAGAGGCAGGCGGATCTCTGTGAGTTCGAGGCCAGCCTTGGCTACAGAGTGAGTTCCAGGACAGGTTCCTAAGCTACACAGAGAAACCTTTTCTCAAAAAATTTGGAGGAAGGGGCTGAGCTTTTTAGTTTTTGCAACATTCAAACTTGACCAGAGGAAGGCTTTGTCATCCCTCTGAGCCTTACTGGGGCATGGGGAGGAGCTTTGCCTTCCTATGGATCTGAGGCATTGTGTCCTTGACATGGCAATGCCATGTCAAGAATACACATTAACTCAGGACTTACCTGTTCCTACACATTCACTCAGGGCTTCCTCCACTCGGGCGCTATGACAGTGTCTTCCCCCAGGTCAGAGCTTCCTATTAAGTTATTAAGTTCTTATAGCATAGACAGGGTTTCTCTGTGTAGCTTTGTGCCTTTCCTGGGACTCACTTGGTACCCCAGGCTGGCCTCGAACTCACAGAGATCCGCCTGGCTCTGCTTCCCGAGTGCTGGGATTAAAGGCATGTGCCACCACCGTCCAGCCTAGAATACCTTTTATGCTTGGTACTTACCAGAATCTGCATTTTATTTATTTGTTTGTTTTTTTTTTTTTAATTTTATGTGTATAAGTGTTTTGCCTGCATGTATTTAAGTGTACTGCATGCATGCCTGGTGTCCTCAGAGGCCAGAAGAGGGCGCTGGATCCCCTATAATTGGAGTTAAGGACCTCTGTAAGTGCCTTATAGATCCTAGGAACTGAACTGGGTCCTCTTCAATAGCAACAAGTAATCTTAACATCTGAACCATCTCTTCAGCTCCCTTATTTTTATTTTTTAACAGATAACAAAAGAACATAATGAAGTGTCAATGAGGTGATTGGTAAATTCACAAGAATTGGCATTTTAAACCAAGTGTGGTGGCACATGCCTTTAGTCTTAGCACTGGGGAGGCAGAGGCAGAAGCAGGTAGATCTCTGAGTTTGAGGCCACCTTAGTCTACATAGAGTTCCAGGATAGTCAAGCTAGATAGTGAGACCTATCTCAAACAGCCACCTGGCTTTTTAGAGAATGTATTTTTAATTATGTGTATGTGCATGTGAGTTCAGGAGCCCATAGATGAGGCTGTCATCCAGAGGCGTCAAATCCCTCTGGAGCTGAAGTTACAGGTATTTGTGAGCCACTCAACATGGGTGCTAATAAACAAACTCAGGTCATCTACCAGAACAGTGCCCTCAACCACTGCCTTCTCTCCAGCTCCCAGGAGTTCTGGGATTAAAGCCATGCAGCAGCACCACACCTAACTGCCTTCTTTCTTCCATTTTAAGATAAGAGCTCTCTCAGTAGCCCAAGCTGGCCTAAAACTCATGGTAATCTTCCTGTCTCCGCTGGTGATAGGATTATAGACATGAGCCACCATGCCTGCCTAAATTCTACTTCAGTAAACATTTTTAAAAATGTTTAATGTGCATAGTGTTTTTCCTTCATGTGCTTGCAGAGGCAAGAGGAGGAACTGGACTTAACAGCTAGCTGTGAGCCACAATGTGGAGTTCTTGGTTCATTAATGCCCTTGCAAGTTCCAGTTTGACTCAGATTAACAAAGACATAAGTAGGGACTTTTTTGAATATATTATTAGAATGACCACATGGATTCCATAAAAGGAAATATTTAGGGGATATAACTTACAATTATTAAAAAAAACAGAACCACCTGAAAGCAACCTTAGCCAGATTGCTGGCTCCCCATTCCCAGAATTTCTGATTAAGTCTGGCACAAGATCTGAGCATTCTGCTTCCACCTGTTTCCCAGATAATGGGGTCAGGGACCACATATTGAAAGTAACTGGATGTAATGTCATATACTTGTAGTCCTAGCTCCTGGGACGAGGTGGAGGCCAAAGGACAAGATTTGAGACCTGTCTAGGCCACCTAGAGTATGTGGGGACATTGTGAGGAGGGAGAGAAAAAAAGGGGGAATTTTAAAAAACAAGAGCCAGTTAGTTAGATGGTTCAACAGGTACTTGGCCACCAAGCCTCATGAACTGAGTTCCATCTGATCTCTTGGGAGGCCACCTGATGTTCATAGTTACACAAATCTCACAACAGAAGTTTTGGAACAGGGCATGTGATATACCCTATAATCTCAGTACTTGGGAGATGAAAACCAGAGGAATAGGAGTTCAGGGGTATCTTTGGCTAAATAGTGATTTCAAGGCTAGCCTGGGCTATATGAAACCCTGACTCAAAACATTTTATGTCAATTTTTGGTGGTGGGGGTTTATTATTTTACTAGTTATGCTTTTTTTTTAAAGAAGCATAAATATTTATTTGTAGCAAAGGAGTTTGTGTACAGTGTTGAAAATCTGCAGCTTCTTGTTAAATTCACATTTGCACTTCATCTTTTCAAACAAAGTTTTATAATCATTATTTTATACAGATACAGATATAGATATGTAAATACAACATGGAGTTCAGTGGTCCTTCAGCATTTTCCACTTAAATGGTTTTGTGTGTGTGTGTGTGTTTTTCTGAACATAAAAACAGGTTATAATTCCAAAGTCCAGAGTTACTAGAAATTGGAAAATATTTTCTCTGTAGAAAATAGTAAAAATGATAACATTTCCCAATTAGCCCTTTTAAGCCAAATAATAGCTGAATTATACTGGAAACCTATCTTCATGTGTTCAGAGAGCTATGTTTTACTTAAGTTGTGCAAGTGAGATTCCTATTCATCTTCCCCTTCACTGTTTGATTTACGGCAGACATTTTTCTATAGGCTAATCCATAATCTAAAAAGATTTTAGCCTCCCCTCCTGAAAGTACAGCCAACATATCCTTTCATCAGTTTGATACAGTACAAATTCTTATCCTAATAGTGAAATGTTTCACTTACGCATGCCCAGTGATTGGGCAAAACCAAAACATATTATAGGCCACAGTCATCCTAGGGTCCTCTCTGCTAGGTAGCCTCCCTGGATCTGTGGGCTGCAGCCTGTTTTTTTTTTTCTTTTTGCCTGATGTAAGTATGTGTACCTTGTACATGCGCAGTGTGCTCAGAGATCAGAAGAGGGCATCAGATCCCCTTGAGTTACAGATAGTTGTGAACTACCATGTGGGTGCTGGGAATCAAACCCAGGTCCTCTGCAAGAGTGGCAAATGCTCTTAACCCTTCCAGTACCTAAAAGACCATTCTTCAGTACACAAAAAATAGAAAGGACTTCAAAGAAATTCAAATAAATATTCACTGGCTGTAATTATGTTTACTTTTTCTCCTTGCTAATTAGTCTGTGTGTCGCTATTTACTTATTTTTGTGAGACAAGGCTTCTCTTTGTAGCTTTTGCTGACCTGGAGCTCCCTATGTAGACCAGACTGGCCTTGAACTCACAGAGATATACCGCACTCTTCTTCCAGAGTGCTGGGATTAAAGGTGTGTGCCACTGTGCCCAGTACTGATCTGCCTTGCTCCCTTCCATCAATTTGGTAAGACATAAAAAAATAAACATATAACTTTATGGCAACGTAATTGGAAGAAGATTAAAAAGGATTTCCCGCCGGGCGTTGGTGGCGCATGCCTTTAATCCCAGCACTCAGGAGGCAGAGGCAGGCGGATCTCTGTGAGTTCGAGGCCAGCCTGGGCTACCAAGTGAGCTCCAGGAAAGGCGCAAAGCTACACAGAGAAACCCTGTCTCGAAAAACCAAAAAAAAAAAAAAAAAAAGGATTTCCCATTTCCTGTATCCCCAGTATGATAGTTAGATACACTGGTTGTATAAATACTAGAAAGTTTGTTGTTTTGATTTTCGGGAGAGGGTCTTGATGGGTAGCTCAGGCTGGCCTGGGATGTGTGTGTGTGTGTGGTGGGGAGACAGGGTCTCTCTGTGTAACCTTGGCTGTCCTAATGAAACTTCTGTGTAGACCAGGTTGGAACTTTGGACCCTATCTGTCTCAGCTTCTGAAAGCTGGGTTGTAAGTGTGTGCTGCCACTCCAGGTTAAAGAAAATAAATCCAAAATACAGTCATCCTTAATATTTTAGCCTGTTTCCTTCCAGTTGTTTTCCATACATTCAAGGGAGTTTGAAGTTTTATATGCTGTCTTGCAGTTTATAGTAATTTTCCATATCATTAAAAGCACTTGTGAAAAAGTATTAAGAGTTATACTGCCATTTCCTAGAGTTTATTTCTCTGTTAATAAGTATTAGGACATTGAACACAAAACATAAGTGGGCATGGTGACACACTTATAATTCCAGTACCTAGTTGGCCTAGGCAGGAAATTGGAGCATTCTAGGTCAGTATAGGATACATAGTAAGAAGCTGTTTGGAAAAAAAAAGAAAGAAAGAAAGAAAAAATTCAGTGGTAGTGAGTTTTTTTTTATGTATTTGTTTTTATCTTATATCTGTAGCATTCCTTTTATATATATATACTTACATACTAAGTTATGAATGTTCTGAAAAAACTATGGAAATTTCAAAGATACTCCAAAAGTCTATTCCATCACTAGCTCAGATGCCATCATATGAAAAACTTTTTTCATCTACATTTTCCATTTCATTTAAAGTTTTTGTTTGTTTGTTTTGTTTTTTGTTTTTTTGAGACGGTTTCTCTGTAGCTTTGTGCCTTTCCTGGAACTCGCTTTGTAGACCAGGCTGGCCTCGAACTCACAGAGATCCGCCTGGCTCTGCCTCCCGAGCGCTGGGATTAAAGGCGTGCGCTACCACCACCCAGCTCATTTAAAATATTTTGAAATCAGTTCTAGGTACTTTTATTTCATAGGTAGCACTGAATACTTTGCATATGTTTATCAATCTATTCTTTCATAAATACCTTTTTTGGCATTGCTGGGACTGTTTGCTGAAGGACTTTATTAGCACTGGCTTAGGTGTGAAATAGTCTCTGTTCAGCTTCTGAACAGAAGTATACATTGGATGAAGTATCATACATAGAAAAAGGACATGAAATGTCATATAGTTCAGTAAAAAAATCAATACCTGTGTAACTACCACTCAGTCAAGATTTGGCATTGTAGTCTGAGCATGAGCATGGGCCTATAACTCCAGCCAGCACTCAAGTAGCTAAAGGAAGGGGATCAGGAATTCAAGATCATCCTTGGCTACATAGTGAGACCTTGTCTTAAATCCCACCCAAATACTGGAATAGTTCCCACCTCTCAAAAGCTTCCTAATGACTCAGTGGATTTCTTTTAAGATTTGTGTGTGTATGTGCATGCACACCCAAGAGGGAGAGGGTCTTTAGGAGTATGCACATGTGTGTAGGGATGTATGGAGGCCAGAAGAGATGTCCTTCTCTTTTTTCTTTAACTTTTTTTTTCTTCCCCAAGAAAGGGTTTCTCTGTGTAGCTTTGGCTGTCCTGGAAGCCACTCTGTAGTTCAGGTTGGCCTCAAACTCATAAAAGATCCACCAGCCTCTGCCTCCCAAGTGCTGGGAATAAAGGTGTGCGCCATCACTGCCTGGCCTGGGGTGTCCTTTTCTTACCATTGTCCATGTATTCCTTTGAGGTAGAGTTTCTCCCTGAACCTGAGCTTTGCATTTTCTAGACTAGACTGGTAGCAAAATCTCAGGGATCTTTCTGTCCTGTGCCTACCCCTTAATCTCTACTTGAATGTACCATGGGATACCCAGTCTGTTAGGTCATTACTGCAATCCAGACTGGTCCTCACAGCAAACCCTTAGCCATTGAGCCATCTCCATTTCTGGATTTTAAACAACAAAACAAAATGGTGCATGTGTTGGGGTGGGGGAGGTAATGTGTATTAGCACAGTCAAGCAACTATCCTGAGATGCTTATACACACACTGAGCACTCTGTGTTAATTTCTGTGCTTAAATGTTTTTTAAGCTCTTTCAAATAAACCCCTATCTGTTTCATTGAAAAACAGCAACAACAAACACAATTCAGCCAGTGTGGCAGTGTATACTTTTAATCCCAACACTCAGGAGGCAGAGGCAGGTCTCATCTACAGATGGGGTTCTAGGACAGTCAGGGCGACAGAGAGAAACCCTGTCTTGAAAAACAAAAAGCAAAATAAAACAAAAAGTGTAATTCTAGGGGATGCAGGGATGGCTCAGCAGTTAAGAGCCCTGGCTGTTCTTGCCAAGGACCTGGATTCTATTCCCAGAACCCACTCAGTGGCTCACAACCATCTGTAACTACAGTTTGAGGGCATCTGGAGCTGCCTTCTGGCCTCTGAGGGTACCACTCATAGTGTACAAACATACATGCAGTGAAACACTCATACACATAAAAAAATTAAAAAATTTATTTAAAAACAATTCTATCACTGGTAAACAGAACAGTTTAAAATATTTCCATTGCTCAAATCTCTCCAATTGCCACTTTTGCAGTGGTTGGTTGGTTCAAATCAGGGGTCAGGGTCTATCTACTTATCCTGTGTTGTTGATAAATGCCTAACTCAGTCTGTCTGCCTGTCTCTCTCTTCTCAAGACAGGATTTCTCTGTGTTTCTGTATGTAGCCCTGGCTGTCCTGGAGCTTGCTCTCTAGACCATGTTGGCCTTGAACTCAGAGATCCGCCTGTCTCTGCCTCCCCAGTGCTCCTCTCTTTTTTCTTGTGTGTCTGGGTAAGTGGTCACCTTTCTGTAGAATTTAATCTTTTCTGGATTTCGTTGACTACATATCCATCGTGGTTTATTTTCTTTTATTTTTTAATTTTAAGACAATGTCTCAGTATCACTGTGTTGGTATTGAACTCATGGTGATCCTCCTGCCTTAGCCTTATAGGTGTGTGCCATCATTGTGCTGAACAATTTTTAAATCACACTTTCCTGTTATGGTTTTGTCGTGCGTTTTTAAAAATTTGATCTTAGAGCTCTCTTTTTGAGGGGAAATGTGATAATACCCCATTTTGCTCATCAGAAAATGGCTCAGAGAAGTAAAATGACTTGCCCTAAAGTTAAACACCTATTGAATGGCAAAGATGAGAAGTTAGGTCTTTTTACTTGAGGTTGAATTTCTCCACCATACTATCCCTTTCTCTTTTCCCACTAACTGGAAATGATACTGTACTCAGCTACTTTTTCCTAAAGCTCTCTACCTGGTCTTACTTTTGGATCTTTACATATGCAATTCCTTTTTAATTGACCATATTTCCTTCTTTTAACTGTATGCATCAGGTCTTAGCTAAGATGTTACAGTAGCCTCTTGAGGGTTCTAACATCTTCATTCCTACTAGATAAAAGTTCCTCTTCTGGGGCTGGAGATATGGCTCAGAGGTTAAGAGCACTGGCTGCTCTTCCAGAGGTCCTGAGTTCAATTCCCAACAACCACATGGTGGCTCACAGCCATCTACAATGAGATTTGGTTCCCTCTTCTGGCCTGCAGGCATACATACAGGCAGAACACTGTATACATAATAAATAAATAAATCTTAAAAAAAAGAAGTTCTAAAAAGTTCCTCTTCTATTACTTTAATGTGGGTGTTCTGTTGTCAGAGGAAAAATAATCTCACTATTTTCTTTCCACTTGCTCTATATTTTGAAGACAAGAACTATGAGTCTTACTGATCAGAGTAGTAACAGTGCCTGGTGCATGTCAGATATTAAAAAACAAATAAACAAAAACAGTTGTGTGTAATTCTGTCCCTACTTGTGTTTTATTTATTTATTTTTTCAAGTTTCGCCATGTGGGGTAATCATATTTATGAAAAAAGATTTGACATCTGGATTATAGGCCAGATCAGAATGAACTATCTTGAATTTTTGTAGTACTTAAACACTTTTCAATGTGTGTTTATTTTATTCATGCCACAACCATGTGAATAGTCAAATTAGTACCAGTAAAACCACTGTCAAAAAATTGAAAAAAGTCAAGAGAGAAGGAGACCCAGGCTGGGCAACCACACTATATGCTTGTAATTTCAGCCAGCCTGGTCTACAATGGGGAGACCTTGCAAAAAAGAAAGAGAGGAGTGGCTGGAGAGATGGCTCAGTGGATAAGAGCACTGACTGCTCTTCCAGAGGACCCAGGTTCAATTCCCAGCACCCACATGGCAGCTAACAACTATCTCTAACTATTTCCAGAGCTGGGAAACCTGCACGGGTTGTCCCCTGCCTACTTGTAATAGATATTCTTGGTGTTGTATACCTTGGTCTCATAGTGTATTTAACTTTATAATTTCTGTGTAGCACCATATGTTCTGTTTGTGGTAGTTTTTGTTTTGTTGTTTCATCTTTGAGACAGAATCACATGTAGTTCATGTTGACTTTGAACTTGTTAGGTAGCAAAGGATGACCAGGAATAATCTAATCTTCTTGCCTTCACTTCCTTAGTGCTAAAATTACAGACTTGAACCATGGTGCCTTACTTTATGCAGTTCTAGGGATTGTCTTGCATATCAGGCTATATCTACCCAGCCCTGACAATATTTTATTGTTTAAAAAAGAAATACACATGGGCTGGAAAGATGGCTTAGTGGTTAAGAGCACTGGCTGCTCTTCCATAGGACCCAGATTCAGTTACCAGCACCCACATGGCAGCTCACAACTGTCGTTAACTCCAACCCTTGAGGATCTAATGCCCCTTTTAGGCATGTACATAATACACATACATGCATGCAGGCAAAACACTAATACACATATAATAAATTAATTTAAGAAAAGATACGCAGAGGCAGTGAATCTCCGTGACTTCGAAGCCAGCCTGGTCTACAGAACTAGTTCCAAGACAGCCAGGGCTACACAGGAGAAACCCTGTCTCAAAAAATAAAACAAAATTTCTGTTCCTGCGTATTTCTTTAGCAGTGCTATATAATCTAGCTGGTATTCTTCTGAGGCCACATTTATGTGACCTTAAATTTTAAAATTTGTGTTTATGTGGAGGGGTGGGGCATGAGGCCAGAGGGCAACCTTGGTGTCATCCCTTAGAAGCCATCTATGTTTCAAATTCATATGTTTTGTTTGTTTATATGTATGTGTCCATGTATGTACCCTATTGGCTAGCCTTGGACTCTCTAGAGTTAGGCAGTTGTAAGCTGCCCAACATGGGTGCTGGGAACTGAATAGTCTTTTGCTTTGTTTAAAGGCATGTGCCACCATGCCTGACAAAATTGGGTTGATTTTTAACTATATAAATAGGTAATGTATATAATATGGACAAGGCTAAAGAGCTTGGTATCTCTAGTCCTCATCCATTCTGTCAGTTTGTGTATTCTTCCATGTCTGTCATTGCCTTTTACATGCACACACAGCCAGAGACTGCCTACATCATACCAGGACTAAAAGATAATTTAATGGTAATTTTGTAATTACCAGAT
Source organism: Peromyscus aztecus (assembly GCA_902168405.1). Lineage (NCBI taxonomy): Eukaryota > Metazoa > Chordata > Mammalia > Rodentia > Cricetidae > Peromyscus > Peromyscus aztecus. The sequence goes on from CABHPQ010144828.1 coordinate 16,909, forward strand.
CTTAGAACCTATATTTTACATATTTAGTAACCAAAGAATAGCAAAATTCGGGCTGGAGAGATGGCTCAGAGGTTAAGAGCACTGCTTGTTCTTCCAAAGGTCCTGAGTTCAATTCCCAGCAACCACATGGTGGCTCACAACCATCTGTAATGAGATCTGGCGCCCTCTTCTGGCCTACAGGGGTATGTGCAGACAGAAAACACAGCATACATAATAAATTAATCTTTAAAAAAAAAAAGAATAGCAAAATTCAATAATCTGTTATATAATGGCTTGTTTTACACCAAATTATAGAATAAAGGAAAAAAACCTAGAAAGAAGAAACACAGCTTCAAATAGTTTAAAATGTCTGTGTATGTACATTTGCTTTTGTTTAGTTACAAAGTCTCATGTATTCTGATCGTCTATCTGGCTTCTAACTCTGATTGTGAGAATTACATGAATGTGTCACTATTCCTGGTTTCTACAGTTACGGGATCAAATACAAAGCATTGTACATGCTAAACTGGCACTCTGCCAATTACATCTCCCAGCTACACATTTGCTCCCACTCCATCCCCCAATAATTAGATGAGAACTCAAAGAAATTCACTACCATTTTAAATTCTAGAAGTAGGGAGGTCAGAGATGCCATATGATAGTCTACACAGTAAAACATTACTGAAAAGTAGGCATTGGGTTTGGGGGAAGATAAGTAGTTAAAATTGTTCTTTGCATTTCATTGATTCTTTTTTTTTCCAAGACAGGGTTTCTCTGTGTAGCCTTAGCTGTTCTTGGCTGTCCTTGAACTCACTTTGTAGACCAGTCTGGTCTTGAACTCAGAGATCCACCTGCTTCTGCCTCCCAAGTTATATGATTAAAGGTATGCACCACCACGCCTAACTATATACTACTTTTGATTGAATTATTTGCAACTAATTTGAGCATCAAGTACAATATCTCTAATTATTTTAGCACTTAAAATTTCTGTGGATTGGGGCTGGAGAGAGTTCAGCAGTTAAGAGCACTTCTGTTACTTTTGTTTAAGACCTGTGGTTCAGTTCCCAGTTCTCACATGGTGCTCAAAACCATTTGTCACTCCAGTTCCTTCTTCTGACTTCTGTGGAGAAGTTGTGCAGAGATATATATGCAGACAAAACACTCCTACACATAAAATGAAGATAATTTTAATTAAATTTCTCTAGATTGTATTTACTTATTGTTAATTAAATTTTTGAGATGGCCTCATAACATAAGCTATGAGTCTTTGTTTTTGTTTTTATATATGTATATGAATGTTTTGTCTACATGTTTGTATGTGTACTTTGTGATTACTTAATGCCAGTGGAGGCCAGAAGAACGTTTTGGGTCACCTGGAACTGTAGTTATAGATGACTGTAAGCTACCATGTTGGTGTGGGGCCGCCAAACTTAGGTCCTCAGCAAAGCAGCAACCCCACTGAGCCATTTCTCCAGTTCCCACCTGACAACTCTTTTCTTTTTTTTTTTCTTTTTCTTTTTTTTCCAAGACAGGGTTTCTCTGTGTAAACCGCTCTGGCTGTCTTGGAACTGGATTTGTAGAGCAGTCTGGCCTCGAACTCACAGAGATCCATCTGCCCCTGCCTCCTTAGTGTTGGGATTAAAGGCATGTGCCACCACTATCTGGCCCCGCCTGGTAGCTCTTGATCCCTTCACTTAGCCTCCCAAGTGCTGGCATTACATGTGTATAGCACTGTGCCCGACTTACTATAGGATTTCTTTCCAAAGAATATGAATATGATGTTACCAGAAATATACTGTCATAACTAAGGAAATTGTCATTTTATAATAGCCAATGATGTGAAGTTTCTAAATGTCCTAAATAAGTCTTTGTTGTTGTTTTTTGAGACAGGGTCTCACTATGTAGACCAGGCTATCCTCCAACTCTGAGGCTCAGGTATGAACCACCTCTGGCCTAAATAAAAATGTAAAACTCTTGTCCCCAATTCCTCTCCTCCTTCAGTCCAGGCTTATGCACTATATTTGACTATTGACTATAAACTCTCATCATCTAGAACAGTGGACATTTCAACCATCACATCAAAACAAACCTGGCTATTTGATTTTGTGAAGTCCATCAAATAAAAAGTATTTTTACAAAATCTTTTTGTCTTGCGATATAGCTTGGCTTATTATGCAAACTAGACTGGCCTTGAACTCAGAGTCGTCATTTTTTTAAAACAAGTAAAACTAGACAGTCTTGATTACTCATGCTTTTAATCTCAGTGCTCAGGGCTCTCTGAGTCTGAGGCCATCCTGGACAACAGAATTCCAGGACAGCCAGGGCTACACAAGAGAAAACTTTTCTCATTGTCCACCTCGAAAAGAAAGCAAACAACAAGGAAAAGAAAATAGAGGTAAAAATCAGAACTTAAATTAACTATTTTCAGCAGTACAATTCAATAGTGTTTAGTACATTCAGAATATTTTGTAGGCCAGGTATGGTTGTGCTGGTCTTTAATTCTAGCAGGAGGGAGGCAGACCTCTTGAGTTGGAGGCCAGTGTATGGTATGGTCTACATAGTGAGTTCCAGGCCAGCTCTACAAAATAAAAACCTTGCCTCAAAAAAAAAAAAAATCAGTTTTTAAGCATCTTAAAAAGAAACTTAGTATTCACTAAACAACTACTTTCCATTACTCCCCTAGTCTCTGAAACCCATTTTAGTTGGTTTTTGTGCCTGTAAGGATTTACTCATTGTAGATGCTTCCTAACAGTAGAATCATATATGATCTTTGGTGCCTGGATTTTTTAACACAGCAGGTGTTTGTGGTTCTTTTGTGAGTTTCATTCCTTATTTAATTAATTAATTAATTTATTTATTTTGGCTTTTCGAGACAGGGTTTCTCTGTGTAGCTTTGCGCCTTTCCTGGAACTCATTCTGTAGCCCAGGCTGGCCTCGAGCCGCCTGCCTCTGCCTCCTGAGTGCTGAGATTAAAGGCGTGCGCCACCACTGCCTGGCTCATTCCTTTTTTTAGTGACTGAACACTTGCTGTACAGCTAAACCACATCTTGTACCACATCTTGTTTATTCATGTATCCATTGATGGACATTTGGATGGTTTCTCTCCTTTCTTATTGTGTTTATTGCCACCATGAATGTTTCTGTATATGTATTTGAAAGTATTTTGTGGCGTGAAAACTATATGAAATTGAAATTTAACCATACACACACACACACACACACACACACACATACACAAAGAACTATGCTCTTTACATGTTGTCTGTGCTACTTTGCTTTCTTGGTACAGTGACTAAGTTGAAGTGTTATCGTAGATATTACATAGGTTGTGAAGCTTAAAATGTTTCCTACTTGTGTCTCCTTCCCTTGGTAATGCCTTTTTGTTGTTGTTGTTTCGGTTTTTTGAGACAGGGTTTCTCTCTGTAACTTTGGAACCTTTCCTGGAACCCACTCGGTAGACCAGGCTGTCCTCGAACTCACAGAGATCCGCCTGCCTCTGCCTCCTGAGTACTGGGATTAAAGGCATGCACCAACCACTGCCCGGCAGCATTGACTTTCAAATTAATAACCCCCATTTTCTGTGTTGTTTGGAATGAAACCCAGGGTCTTTGAATGCTAGGCAAGTTGTTACACCATTGAGTTATACCCTCGGGGTCTAAGTTGTATCTTTATTTTTAGTGCAATTTATTTTATGTAATTTTAAAATTATTTTATATTTATGGTGGTTTTGCTTGTTTGTGTGTCTGTATATTGTACATGCATGATATGCCTGAGGAGGCCAGAGAAAGGTCTCAAATTTCCTGGAACTGGAGTTATAGAGAGTTGTTAGCTGCCATATAGGTGCTGGGGTGCTAGGATTTGAATCCAGGTCCTCTGGACTCCAGCCTCTGGCTTTGAACTCTTTTTTTTGGTTTTTCCATTTTTGTTTTTTCGAGACAGGGTTTCTCTGTGTAGTTTGCGCCTTTCCTGGAACTTGCTTTGTAGACCAGGCTGACCTGGAACTCACAGAGATCTGCCTGGCTCTGCCTCCCGAGTGCTGGGATTAAAGGCATGCGCCACCACCGCCTGGCTTTTTTTGGTTTTTCAAGACAAGGTTTCTCTGTGTAGTTTTGGTGCCTGTCCTGGATCTTGCTCTGTAGACCTGGTTGGGCCTCGAACTCACAGAGACCCGTTTGGCTCTGCCTCCTGAGTGCTGGGATTAAAGGCGTGCGCCACCGCCACCCGGCCAGGCTTTGAGCTCTTAATCTTTCTGCTTTAATCTTCTAAATGCTGGGTTTAGAGGTATGTTGAATAATGGAGAGGGAAGTACAATTTCCCCACTTGGTTTTTTCCTAGTAACATTCTTGCATTAGTGTGGTACATTTATTAGAATTGATGGGCCAATAAGGATAATGTGTGTGTGTGTGTGTGTGTGTGTGTGTGTGTGTGTGTTCCCATTTATGTGGGTTTGTATATGCTTATGTATAGAGGTCAGAATTTCCCTTGGTTATTACTCTTCAGGGGGCCATCCATTTTGTTATTTGAGACAAGAGTCCCTCACTGGCCTGAAACTCACTGGTTAGGCGAATAGCTCCAGGGATCCATCCACCTGTCACTGACTTCCATGATGCTGAAATTACAAGTTTATACCACTGTGCCTATCTTTCGGTGTCTTCTTGACATCAGTCCTCATGTTTGCACAGCACACATTTTACCAGCTGGACTATCTCACCAACCCTGTTAACAAGTTATTAACTAAAGTTCACAGTAAGTATTTACTCTCTTTTAAACAGTTCTGTGGCTTTTGACAAATGTATTACTATAGTACAATACAGAGAGTTTTACTCCCTAAAAATCTGCTATGCATTCCCCTTCCTGTGTCCACCAGCAACTATTGGTCTTTTGAAATCTATAGTCTTGTTTGTTTGGGTTTTTTTTTTCTTTTTTTAGACAAAGACAGGGTTTTATTGTGTAGTTCTAAATGACCTTGAGCTTCCTCTGGAGACCAGGGTGACCTCCAACTGATAAAAATCCACCTCCCTCTGCTTTCCAAGTGTTGAAATTAAGGGGTCATACCACCATGACCCACTATTCTTACTCTCCTTCCTCCTCTTTGGTTTTTAAAGAAAATTTCTATATAGTCCTGACTATTCTGGAACTACTTCTGTAGATTAAAGGATGGGATTAGCCCGGGTAGTGGTGGCGCAGCTTTAATCCCAGCACTCGGGAGGCAGAGCCAGGCAGATCTCTGTGAGTTCAAGGTCAGCCTGGTCTACAGAGCAAGATCCAGGACAGGCACCAAAACTACACAGAGAAACTCTGTCTCAGAAACAAACTAACAAATGGGATGGGATTAAAGCCATGTGCCACCACATCTGGCATAGTTTTACCTTTTTTTTTTTTTTCTATTATCAGCTTGATACAATACAAATTCTTATCCTAATAGAGAAATGTTTCACTGAGGCTTGCCCAGTGATTGAGTAAAACCAAAACTTATTATAAGCCACAGTCATCCTAGGGTCCCTCCTGCTATGTAGCCTCCCTGGTTTTGTGGATTGCAGTCTGATTGTTCTTTGCTTTATATCTAGTATCCACTTACGAGTGAGTACATACCATGTTTGTCCTTCTGGGTTTGGGTTACCTCACTCAGGATGATATTTTCTAGTTCCATCCATTTGCCTGCAAATTTCATGCTGTCATTGTTTTTCTCTGCTGTGTAGTATTCCATTGTGTGTATGTACCACATTTTCTTAATCCATTCTTCAGTTGACGGGCATCTAGGTTGTTTCCAGGTTCTGGCTATTATGAATAGTGCTGCTATGAACATAGCTGAGCATGTATCTTTGTGGTATGATTGAGCATTCCTTGGGTATATGCCCAAGAGTGGTATGACTGGGTCTTGGTAGATCGATTCCCAATTTTCTGAGAAACCTCCATACTGATTTCCACAGTGGTTGTACAAGTTTGCATTCCCATCAACAGTGGAGGAGAGTTCCCTTTGCTCCACATCCTCTCCAACATAGACTGTCAATTAGTGTTTTTGATCATGGCCATTCTGACAGGTGTAAGGTAGTATCTCAGAGTCGTTTTGATTTGCATTTCTCTGATGATTAAGGATGTTGAGCATTTCTTTAAATGTCTTTCAGCCATTTGAGATTCTTCTTTTGAGAGTTCTCTGTTTAGCTCTGTAGCCCATTTTTTAATCAGATTGTTCAGTATTTTGATGTCTAGTTTCTTGAGTTCTTTATATACTTTGGAGATCAGTCCTCTGTCAGATGTGGGGTTGGTGAAGATCTTTTCCCATTCTGTAGGCTGTCTTTTTGTCTTATTGACCGTGTCTTTTGCCCTGCAAAAGCTTCTCAGTTTCAAGAGATCCCATTTATATTAATTGTTGTTCTCAGTGTCTGTGCTACTGGTGTTATATTTAGGAAGTGATCTCCTGTGCCAATGCGTTCAAGAGTACTTCCTACTTTCTCTTTTATCAAGTTCAGTGTAGCTGGATTTATGTTGAGGTCTTTGATCCACTTGGACTTGAGTTTTGTGTGTGGTGACAGATATGGATCTATTTGTAATCTTTTACATATTGACATCCAGTTATGCCAGCACCATTTGTTGAAGATACTTTCTTTTTTCCTTTTTAAAGTTTTGGCTTCTTTGTCAGAAATCAGGTGTTAATATGTGCGTGGATTAATGTCAGGGTCTTCAATTCAATTCCATTGGTCTGTATGTCAGTTTTTATGGCAGTACCAAACTGTTTTTATTACTATAGCTCTATAGTAGAGCTTGAGGTCAGGGATGGTGATGCCTCCAGAGGTTTATTATACAAGATTCTTTTAGCTATCCTGGCTCTTTTGTTTTTCCATATGAAGTTGAGTATTGTTCTTTCCAAGTCTGTGAAGAATTGTGTTGGGATTTTGAAGGGGATTGCATTGAATCTGTAGATTGCTTTTAGTAATTGCCATTTTTACTATGTTAATCCTACCCATCAATGAGCATGGGAGATCCTTCCACTTTCTGATATCTTCAATTTCTTTCTTTAGAGACTTAAAGTTCTTATCAAACAGGTCTTACCTTTTAACAAAAATATCAAATGTCAAAAAATGTCAAAGCTGGGCAGAGGCAGGTAGATCTCTGAGTTCAAGGACAGCCAGAGCTACTCAGAGAAATCCTGTTTCAAAAACAAACAAAACCCCAAAAAAATCAGAATCAGTCTGTCTTTTTTTTCTATTCTTTTAACCTTTTTTTATTTGTTAATCATAGCCATACAAATGAATTGATTATATTGTAGTGTGTTCAGTTGATTTTATATTTTGCCATCTTGTGGCATCAAGAATCTTTTTTTTTTTTTTTTTTTTT
>CABHPQ010144828.1:24322-45559 GCA_902168405.1 Peromyscus aztecus
TTTTTTTTTTTTTTTTTTGGTTTTTCGAGACACGGTTTCTCTGTGTAGCTTTGCGCCTTTCCTGGAACTCACTTGGTAGCCCAGGCTGGCCTCGAACTCACAGAGATCCGCCTGGCTCTGCCTCCCGAGTGCTGGGATTAAAGGCGTGTGCGCCGCCGCCGCCGCCGCCGCCGCCGCCGCCGCCGCCGCCACCACCACCACCACCACCACCACCACCCGGCATCAAGGATCTTGTCTGAATAATTTTACCTGTACTGGTGGGAGCTACTGAAGGTTTGTTCAAAGTAAGGAGTAGAGGTACCAACTTTAATTTGGGTTGGGACAGGTGAAGGCAAGAATTCTTTGCTCAGGGCTGGAGAGATGGCTCAGAGGTTAAGAGCACTGGCTGTACTTCCAGTGGTCTTGAGTTCAATTCCCAGCAACTACATGGTGACTCACACCCATCTATATTGAGATCTGCTGCCCTCTTCTGGCCTGCAGGCATAACACTGTATACATAATAATAAATCTTTTTAAAAAATCATTTGCTCATCTCTTTACTGAGTTTATCATTTTTCATGATTCTCCCCATTTCTTTGTATTTTTCATTTTTAGATATCTAATTTTATAAGTGTGTAAATTTGCAGGTTCTTCATTTCTCAGTAATGGTGTAAAAAAAAGTTTTCTTTTATTTATAGTTTGCCTTAGCTCCATAGTGGGTGGAATCTCTCTTGTTCTTCTAACCCATGATTCCTATTCTGTTGAAATAGTTCCTACTTCAGTCTAGTTCTTTTCTCTTGAATAGTTTGCCCTCTCCAGTTTTTGGTTTTGTTTGTTTATTTTGTTTCTTTGTTGTTTTTCCAGCTGGGGTTTCTCTGTAGTGGCTCATGCCTTTAATTTGAGCACTGGGGAGGCAGAGGCAGATAGATTTCTGTGAGTTCCAAGACAGCCAGAGCTGTTAAGCAGAGAAACTCTGTATCGAAAAACCAGTGAACAAACAAATAAATAAATAAACCTTAACAGTGTCTTTGGCAATGGGAAAAAGTTAATTTTAATGAACTTCCACTTTCCAGTTATTTCTTTCATGGGTCATGCTTTTGGTGGTGTTTCTAGAACCAAGAAACATAGTATGGTGATACACATCTTTAATTAGAGCACTGAAGGAGGTAGAGACAGAAGAATCAGGAGTTCAAGGTAACCATTGGATGGTTACAAAGCAGGTGTGAGACAGCCAGGGTTACATGATACCTTGTCTCACAAATAAAATCAAAACCCAAACTCCTCACTGCCAAACATAGGTTTTCTTCTATATTATCTTTGAAAGGTTGCATAGTTTTGTAGTACACATTTAGGTCTGTGAGCCATTGCTTCCAGATAACATACAGTTAGTGTTTTAAGTTTATCTGTTTGCATGTGAATTTTGAATTTTTCTAGCAGTATTTGTTGAAGACACTGGCCTTTCTGTATTGAATTGTGTAGACAGTTGAATGTCTCCCTCCCACTAGCTAGCTATCACATCCAGACAGAGTTTCTCTGTGTAGTTTTGGTGCCTTTCCTGGATCTCGCTCTATAGACCAGAATGGCCTCAAACTCATAGTGATCTGCCTGCCTCTGCCTCCCAAGTGCTGGGATTAAAGGCATGCGCCACTGTCGCCCGGCTATCACATCTTAAATTAACCTGTTTCTATTAATTTATGTATCACTACATGGCTGGTGGCTTTACCTGTGTTCTATTACATCTTGCTCCTTGGGCGGCTTTTAGCATCTCCCCCAAGTCTACCTTTCTTCTCCCTGTATCTTTGCTTGGAGATGCCGCCTGGGTATAACCTACCTTGCCATAGACCAAGGCAGCTTCTTTATTAACCAGTGGTAGCAACACATTATAAAAAAAGACCATCCCATAGCACTTCCCCTTTTCTGTCTAATCAAAAAGGAAGGTTTTCATTCTAACATACTAAAATTACATACAACAAAACAATTATCAAGCAAGAATTAGGTACAATACCTAGTCTATTTATGTTTGACAAAATTAAAGAAAATAGTCTAATTTTTGAGTATCTAATGTTTTATATCTAATTTACCTTTTATCATAACTACGGAAAACTATAACTATCTAGTCTTCAACTCCATCAAAGACCCCAGAAGAATATATTATTACCTAAGTAAACAGGAAGTACATTATAAGCAACTTCCAAAATTCTAGAAATTACAGTGACATCTGACTGCCTGGACAGTCACCCAAAGTTTTTCTTTAACATTGGGGCATCTATCTTAAGCCTATAGGCCTAGAGTATCTGGCAGACTTTGCAGTGAAGCAGGAAATTTGAAGTACTGTTCTGCCTAATGACAAAGTTCATCAGTCACTTTCCTCTATGTCCTGCAGAATGTCTGGCAGTTTCTTCTGCAAAGCAGGAACTGGAAGGACCAACTTGCCTTCTCTTTGCAAAGTTCAGTGGTCACTTTCCTATGGGTCCTGCATGTCCAGTTTATATAGCATACTGTCAAGCAGTCAAGGCAAGGATGCTTTTTTGCCCAGTGGCTAACGTTTGCCACAAACTCCATATGGGGTTTCTTCGATGCCCATCATCATCTTTGAAGTAGAATGGTGCTGCCAGGAGCAGACATGTCTCATTGTCATAAAAAGTCTTAAGTTTTTAAAATATTTTAAAATTCTGTAGGTCTTTGAAGTGTTTTGAAGATTACCTATCTATCTAAAATATAACTGTATACCTAGGAAACCTAACTAACATGACTATACGTTAGATTACTAAGATTACTATTAAGTTGTTTTATTTTTATATTTTTTATTTTTTGGTTTTTCGAGACAGGGTTTCTCTGTGTAGCTTTGTGTCTTTCCTGGATCTCGCTCTGTAGACCAGGCTGGCCTCGAACTCACAGAGATCTGCCTGGCTTTGCCTCCTGAGTGCTGGGATTAAAGGCGTGCACCACCACCACCACCACCACCACCACCACCACCACCGGACTCAAGTTGTATTTCTTAATTATATATTACATTTTTAAATGAGCTACATAAACATAATACCCTAAACAACAGTAGAGATAAACATACATTATAATAAAATTAACTTTCCAGAGATCCTGAGTTCAGTTCCCAGCACCCATATGGTGGCTCACAACCATCTGTAATGAGATCTGGGACCCTCTTCTGTGTACATAATAAATAAATAAATCTTTAAAAAAATAAATAAAAATAAAATCAACTTTAAATTTGTATCAATAAACCAAAATCCATACTAATGTAAAATATGTAAGATTAATAGTTGTTTTTTGAATTAAAGCAGATTGAATAATCTACCCTTTTTTCTTATCATTTCTGTATCATATCCCTCTTTCTTCTTTTAGAAAGAGACTGACTATGACCAGTAACAATTTATAACTAAACCCCCTAAACAAAGACAAACATCCATAATCCATTTTTGGGGGGAATGTGAGTATAGTTTTTTAGGCTACGTCCTGCTGATTGGGGGCATTGGTAATCTTTGGGGAACCTTCAGAAAATTTAGGACTATGGTCAAGTCCTGACTGGAGTAGTCTTTGAGGCTGGATCATCTCAGCCAGCAGCCTTGAAGCTTTTCTCGAGGCAGAACTCAGAGGAAACTGCAACAGAGGCGCTCTGGAACGTTGGATCCTCTGGGCCATCTGTTCCTATTGGAGATTTTTCAGGGGATCAAACCTGATTTTTCTTAACCCAGAATGAATCCACAGCTTCTTATTTCCTGTGGAAGTAAAAGCAGAAGCTCTTTTCCAAAGTAACATATCTTTTGACTTAAATTTTGAAGTCAAGACATTTTCAAAATATATAGGTTGGATTAATCCAGCAACATTTATAGTAAAATGTTTCTTAGCAGCTGTTGCTCCTTCCTCAGCTGTCAAACAATTCAAAGACAACACAATCACATACAGTATCCAGATTCTCTGTGTATTTACCATCTTTACGTGGCTTTTTTTTTTTAAAGATTCACTCCCTTTTAAAACTGTATATTTCTTTTTTATGACTGTCTATACCTTCTCTTTAAACACACTGAACCAGCTGGCTCCACCCCATTTCTTGGCTTCCTGAGAGTCTCGCTTCATGGTAGAGGTACTGGGGGGAGCCATGTGTATTGCCACCAGCTCTGGGGAGGTTTTAGGTCGATGCTGTCACTGAGTAGTGTGCCACCCGCTGCTCATAAACTCCATTTAAGTGTTTGGCAATAGGACCTCTTAAAAGAGATGCATGGTTTTTGCTGCTAATGCTGAGTTAGGAAACTGTCTCTTAAAGGAGCCGAGCCTCTGCTAATTGCTAACAGAGCCCATCAGAGAAAAAGCAGTTATCAAGAAGCCAAGTTTGATTCTGTTTTTGTGTGCTTAGAATCCTTTTTTAAGTTTTCAGGTTTTATGTGCAATTTCTGGCCAAACATTTGGGCGCCACCGGCTGCCCTCAAACTTGATATGCTCTGTCTATGAAAGGCTGGGGATTGATTATATTGTATGCTTGTTCTACCATGCCTGGCCTTTACTTAAATGTTGCTTTGACACAAGAAATTCTGTAAGATCAGGATTGGAACAGTAATCCTTATGCCAGCTCCAAAGTGAATAGTTGACCAGTTTACTGGCAAGGCAGGGCCTTCACGTTATGGAGTGAGCCTTATGGTGAATAGCAAAATCTGCTTGGAGGGGAGGAAAGAATGCTGGTATCTGTAGCTGATTATTTGGATGACCTCATTTGCCTTTTTTTTTTTTTTGCCTGAATTGGCTGTAGATGAGATGGTGGCAGAAGATATTCAGTGCTCACTGTAATAACAGCATGATGATATGATAAGGTGAATTAACTTCTTTAATGCTTAGTTTTCAGTCTGTAGATTATAGATTGTATGTATATATATATAATTTTGCTTAGTTTATAGATTAGGTAGGAAGATTAGTATGTTGTATTACAGTGTTTTTCTCTGATTTGTTAGTAGCAAAAGTTTTTTTCCCCCGAGTGGTACTTGGCGTGGAACCCAGGGCCATGTCTGTGTTAGAGGAACTCTCTAGCATTGAGTCACACCCAGCCTGCAAATGCACTTAACATAGTAATACGTGGATATACTTAGGTGCAATAAAAGTTTCCAGAAATAGTGTTTACCTATGCCATTTCCTGGTTTATTTTTATTTCATTTTATGTGTATGTATGTTTTGCCTACATATATGTCTGTATACTGTGTATGTGTGCCTGATGCCCAAGTAGGCGAGAAGTGAGGTCATCAAATCTACTGAAACTTGAGTTATAGATTGTGAGCTGCTGTGTGGATGCTGAGAATCAAACCCAGGACCTTTGCAAGAGTAACTCAGCTATCTCTCCATATCTCCTAATTAAATTTTTACTGTTACAAATTGTAATCAGGGGCTGGAGAGATGGCTCAGTGGTTAAGAGCACCGACTGCTCTTCCGGAGGACCCGGGTTCAATTCCCAGCACCCACATGGCAGCTAACAACTGTCTGTAACTCCAAGGTCTGACACCCTCACACAGACGTATGTGCAAGCAAAACAAATAAATAAAATAAAAATAAATAAATTAAAAAAAAAAACAAATTGTAATCAGTACAACAGTAGAAATCGTTATGATAAAGCTTGATGACCAAGGCAATTTATTGAAGAGTTTATTTGGGCTTATGGTTTCAGAGAGATAAGAATCTATCATTATCATGTCGGGGAAATGTGGCAACAGGTAGGCATGGGGACTGGGGCATCAAGATGAATGCTCGAATCTTAAACCCCAACCATGAAGCAGACAGAGCAAACTAGAAATGATACCAGTCTTAGTTTTTTTGGCTCTGTATACTACCAGACTGACCTTGAACACAGTGATTTGCCTGCCTTTGCCTTCCAAGTGCTGGGATTTAAAGGTTTGTGCTACCACCACACAGCCAGGGCTTTAAGAGTTTAAACGACTAATATTGTACTTTGCTCTGAGTTCAAGGCCAGCCTGAGTTCAAGTTCCAGGATGGCCATGGCTACACAGGGAAACCCTGTCTTGAAAAACAAATAAAACTGAAGTAAGGCCACGCCTCCTAAACCTGCCCAAACCCCACTACCAGCTGGAGATCAAGTATTTAAGAGCCTGTGGGGGGACATTCTCGTTAAAAGTGCCACTTAAATGTATAGCATTCATTTCTGATCACTTCTGAAATAGTTCCTGAGATTCACAGCAACATGTGCAAGCATATGTCAGATATCTTTGAAAGTGGGATTTAAAAATGTTTGAACCTTTTCATTTTTGTTAGGTATACCTCTGCCACATAAAGCAGGCGTTCTTTAACATCTTATCAGGATGACCACTTCATATTAAATTGCATTTGGTAGATTTTTATAATTGGATTAGACATGGTGTAATGATTCTTTAAGATGCAGCTTCATGGGGCTGGAGAGATGGTTCAACAGTTCAGAGCACTGGCTGCTCTTCTAGAGGACCCAGATTCAGTTCCCAGCACCCACATGGCAGCTCAAAACTGTCTGTAACTCTAGTTCCAGGGGATCCAACACCCTCTCACAGACATACATGCAGGTAAAACACCAGTGCACATAAAATAAAAATAAATAAAAATTTAAAAAGCAGCTTCATAAAAGCTCTCCATGGTCTGGAGAGATGGCTCAGCAGTTAAGAGCACTGGCTGCTCTTCCAGAGGACCCAGGTTCAATTCCCAGTACCCCCAGGGCAGCTCACAACTGTCTGTAACTCTAAGATTTGACACCATTACACAGACATACATACAGGCAAAAACAACAATGCACAAAAATAAAAATAATTTTAAAAGCTCTTCGCAAAAGATAAGGCCTCAACTTAGAAATATTAGAGACCTACTGGGGGAACGAGAAACATCTTGCCTACTTGAAGAGAAGATGATGTAGTACTTGTCTCTAGACACTTAAGCCTTTTTTTTTTTTTTTTTTGCAAAATAGAAGTGTAGTACTATTGAACATGTATTGGTTCATGTTCAGAATGACAGTTGCTAATATATTTGAACGTTGGGAATTCGTTGTTTAGATAGGGTTTTTTTTATAGCCCATACTAGCCTTGAACTCTGTAGCCAAGGGTAACCCTGAATCCTGCCTTTACCTCCCAAGTTCTGGATTGGTTTTATTTGGTGCTGGAGATGGAACCCATGTTTCATGCATGCTAGGCAAGTACTCTCCTAACTGACCCACATCTCCAGCCCCTATATGTTTTTCTTACATTGTTTCCCTTATAAATAATCCTAATTTCATGGTCTCTTTTTATCATCATTATTAAGTAGCTTATTGACAGTAAGAGACAGATCCAGATTTCAGGATCCAGGAGTTGTAGGCCAGCCAGATGAAACCTTATTTCAAAGACAAAACAGAAATTTTAAAAGTTCTTAGGTGCATTCAGAAACAAAGACATAATTTTTCTCTCAGTATAAATGGGGTGACACAGATGCTTAGAAGGAAACTGAACTTGGCTGGAACCCCAATGTAGAAGTGAGAGGGGCAGGAGTGTATGTGTTTGGAGGTGTAATTTTAAATGCAGATCATGTCATTTCCTTCTAAGGTTTTTACTTCTAGACATGAAATTTCACAAATCTCAAGGGGTTTTTTTTCTTTGTTTGTTTGGTTTTTTTCTTGACAGGCTTTCTCTGTATAATAGGTCTGACTCATCTAGAATTCGCTTGGTAGACCAGGCTGACCTCAAACTCACAGAGATCTGCCTGCTGAGTGTTGGGATTAAAGGCGTGCACCAACACCACCAGGCAAAAAAATTTATTTTTATTTTTTTAAAGAGGAAAGATTTATTTTGTCTCATGAATCCAGTCTATTGTGGCAAGATTTTATTTTTTATTTTTTTTTTAAAGATTTATTTATTATGTATACAGAAGAGAGTGCCAGATCTCATTACAGATGGTTGTGAGCCACCATGTGGGTGCTGGGAATTGAACTCAGGACCTCTGGAAGAGCAGTCGGTGCTCTTAACCTCTGAGCCATTTCTCCAGCCCAAGATTTTATTTTTAATTAGGTGTATATGTGCATGGGTTTCGGCATGTGCCCTTAGAATACCCTGGAACTGGAGTTACAAGTAGTTGTTAGATACCTGATATGGGTGCTGGGAACTGAACTTGTATTTGCTGCAAGAAACAGTGCTTGGTCTGGGCGGTGGTGGCACACACCTTTAATTCCAACACTCAGGAGGCAAAGCCAGGCAGATTTCTGTGAGTTTGAGGCCATCCTGGCCTACAGATCGAGATCCAGGACAGGCACCAAAACTACAGAGAAACCCTGTCTGAAAAAAAAAGAAAAGAAAGAAAGAAAGAAACAAACAAACAAACAAACAAACAAACAGTGCTTGGTCTTAACTGCTGAGCCATCTCCCACCCCTAATTTAGGCTACTGTTGAGATTGTTTTACAGATTTAATTTTAGATAAATTTCTTCTCAATGAAAAATTTTGTCTATATATTTTAATGTTTTTTAATTGTGTATTCATTTTTAATTATATGGAGGTGTGTGTCTATGTATGAATTTGTGCATGTGAGTGCATGTGTCCTCCTGGTGAGGACAGACACAGGCATTAGATCTCTGGAGGAGCTGAAGTTACAATCAGTTGAACTGTCAGACATGGGTAGTGGGAACCGAATTAACGTCTGAAAGAGTAGTATGCAGTTAAGCACTGAGCCATCTCTCCAGCCTTTATTTGAATGTCTTTAAATGTCCACACTCCGAGAAGCCATGATAGATATTTAATAGATCTGAATTGGTTATGTTTTTATTGTGAATTTATATCTCTAGGCTTAAAGAGGTAGCAAAAATAAAATTCAGCTGGCATGGTGGTGCATGCCTTTAATCCCAGAGGCAGAGGCAGATTTATCTCTTGAGTTTGAGTCTCCCCTGATCTACAGAGTGAGTTTCAGGATATACAGGACTACACAGAGAAACCCTCTCTCAAAAACAAAGCAAAACCAGAAACAAAACAAAGTGTAAACTCATAGGTTGGAAGCCCGTAGCTTATTAAAACTTTGTTCTATTTTGTGCATTCTGAGAATATCAGTTAATCTTGAGCCTGGAGAAAAGAAAAAGTGGATGATTTAAACTAGCAACTAAAACTGGAACTTATAGTCTACATCTAGGGAGCAGTGACTGCAGTAGAGAGGAAGCAGAGTGCATGATTTCATCTTTGTATCCTTTTACAGCGTGGTACCATGCGACGTCGCTATGAAGACGATGGCATTTCAGATGATGAAATTGAAGGGAAAAGAACTTTTGACTTGGAAGAGAAGCTTCACACCAACAAATATAATGCCAATTTTGTTACTTTTATGGAGGGAAAAGGTCAGTATCATTTTGGTTCAGATCTGGAGCCCCTTGATTTAAGAAGTCATTGACTCTGAGAACTGTGGGTTTAGCATCTGTACAACTTTAAAATATTGCCTGTTGATGATATTTGTTTATTTTGTTTCAATGCTCATTCTCTGCTAAATTTTAAGTAGTCTTTTACTAGAATAAGAATGTTACTGGGGATTAGGCCTTTTTATTTTCTCATTTCTTGGCTTGGGTTTAGCTAAAAATAGCACAGGTATGGTGGCATGTGCCTGTAATCCTAAAACTTGGGAGATAGAGACAAGAGGATCAGGAATGGTTAAAGGCCAGTCTGGGCTATAAGAAACCTTGGTGAGAGGGAAAGGGAGAAAAAGGTAACAATGAAATCCCTTTTATGAGGTGGGATTCCTCATGTGTCATGTAGTTTTGATCCTTAGCAAAAAGATATTGGATGTATAATGTTCAGACTATTTTGTCTGTTAAGAGACACACTGATAATTTCTAATTAGGAAGTATGAAGGACTCACTTACTTGCTTAAGTGACTACTACCCACAAACCCTGATTTTCAGTGTGTTTTCCATATTTCCTAAGAGATGCTTCTTAGTAACACACGAAAGTTGTATGATCACAACCTTAAGCACAGAGTTACAAACACTATCAATACGTGTGTACTTAAATTTCCTCTTATAAACTGAGTGTGAGGGCACATGCCTTTAATCCCAGCACTTGGGAGTCAGAGGCAGCCTGTCTACAAAGCAAGTTCCAGGACAGCCAGGACTGTTACACAGAGAAACCCTATCTCAAAAAACCATACAACAAAAAAATTATTTTATACTCTTTTTACCTTTTTTTAGTGATTCCTCTCTAATATTTTTCCCCCTATGGTTTCAGATTTTAATGTAGAGTATATCCAGCGGGGTGGCCTGAGAGACCCTCTGATTTTCAAGAATTCTGATGGACTTGGAATAAAGTAAGTGCTCTTTGGCTGGCCTGAGATGGTTACAAAGTGGCTTTTACACTCAGGGATTCAGACAATGGCAGTGTTGAGAACTCAGAGCAGTAGATAATCGAAAATAACACTTTGTGAAGTGTGTCTCTTGTTTCAAAAGTGATTCATATACCCAGAAATGAAAAGTGTAGATGAGCTTAAAAAAGCTTAAGTCTCTTGAATCTATCACTCTTAGATAATTGCTACTAACATTTTTATTTTTCTACCTATATAAATGTATTTATATTTAAAAGCATTTAAAGCTAAATATGAAGATTGTGATATTTTTGTAGAGTTCTCCATACTTTTAAGAAAAGATCCATATTGATTAGAGAAGTAGTGCTTCCCATTTACTGGTATTTATTTCATAGGATGCCGGATCCAGACTTCACAGTGAATGATGTCAAAATGTGTGTGGGTAAGTAATAAACTTTTGGCCTCTTCATCTTTGAGGTTTAGGAATATCAAAGTATATATTTCCTTAAAAAGAACTATTTGATGAGCAACTCAGAATTCTCTCAAAGGAACACCAGAGTCTATTTAAAAAAAAAAAAATCGAGCAACTATATATGGAGGAAGTTGGAAAGTAACTATACATATTCAGGGGAAATTTTTCTCAAAGACAAAAAATTTTTAAATTTAGTTCATTAAAATCCTGACATGGGTGACTGGGACGGACAGGGGGACGGGACACGACACGACACCCTTAATCTCAGCACTTGGGAGGCGGAGGCAGGCAGATCTCTGAGTTCAGGACAAGCCTGGTCTGCAAAGGGAATTCCATGTCAGCCAGGGCTATACAGAGAAATCTTGTCTCAAACAAACAAAAAGAATAAAAAAGGCTGATAGACTCCTTCCCCTAAACATACATTCAAGACTAGGATATTCAAAAGCAGTTGTATTCACGGAGAAAGTTACATGTTGAGCATACATGTTCAGGATTAAATGCAGGCTCAAAAAGCATAAGACATAAGTTTAGACTTTGTAAAGCTCTTACAAGAATTAAAATAGAAACTAAAATAGTATATATGGCACACCGACATACATGTAAGCAAAACACTCATACCCAGAAAACAATAAGATAAAAATACATAAAACAACTGTCCTAAATTCGCAAACCAATTGTAGTTTGCACTCTTATAATCCCAGCATTTGAGAGGCAAGATGAACATGAGCTCCAGGCAACCTGGGCTACATGACTACCAGGTATTTTGTTACAGCAGCATAAAACAGACAGAAGATGAAGCATGTCTGACAGTGTACATGCTTTGTACATTGTGGGAATATTGAAAGAGAGAGGGGCAGAGAAAATACTTGAAATAATTGCTGAAAATTTTCCATATTTATTCCATGAATAAAAATATCCAGGATGCACAATGATCTCAGAGACCCTCACCAAAGCATATTAAAATGAAACATTGCAAAAGCTAAAGATAGAACTCTTGAATGAATCAAGGGAGAAGTTACTCTTCACAAAAAGGGGCTCTTTGAAGTTTAAATAAATCAAAATCTTCAATTAGAAGACAAATACTAGCAGAGTAGATTAAAAAAACAAAACAGTTCTACTATATGCTTTTAAGAAACACATTGAATTTCCACAAATACAAGTAAGTTAAATACTAGATGTGGTGGTTCATGTCTCTTATATGTGAAGTACACAGAAATAGTGTCTGGGGCTGGAAGTGATATCTCATTGGTTAATAGCACTTGCTGCTCCTTTTGTTTTGTTTTGTTTTGTTTGTTTGTTTTTCGAGACAGGGTTTCTCTGTGTAGCTTTGGAGCCTTTCCTGGAACTCACTCTGTAGCTCAGGCTGGCCTTGAACTCACTCACAGAGCTCCGCCTGCCTCTGCCTCCCGAGTGCTGGGATTAAAGGCGTGCGCCATCACCGCCCGGCGCACTGGCTGCTCTTGCAGAGGGCCTGGGTTTGGTTCCCAGCACCCACATGGCAGTACATAACTGTCTGTAACTCCAGTACCAGGGCATCTGACACCCTCTTCTGCCCTCCACAAGCATCAGACGCATGTGGTACACAGACATACATGCAGGCAAAATGCTCAGACACATAAAATAAAATATATAAATCTTGGGGTGGGAGGAAGAAAGAAAAAGAAACAGAAGCAGTATCTGTCAAAACACTGCATTCTAAGACTTTGTTCACTACTCCTATGATTGTTAATATTCTTCATCTAATTGATCTGTACATCAGAGTTCTGAATGCTCTGGTAACACAGAGAATAAAATTGCTTTTGTTGTGCCCAGAGAGTTCTTGAAGGAAAACATTTGCTTTTATCTTTAAGAGGGGAGAGAGACATGAGGGGGGTTAACAGTTTACAGTTCAGTGGCATTACATCTATCTATTCAGTGTGCAACCATTATCACTATCTACTTGCAGAAATTTCTTATCACTCAAAACAAAAGCCTGTTAAGCAGTCATTTTTCATTCTCTTTCTTGGAGGTCCCCTGACAACCACTGATCTGATGATTTCTAGATCTGGATTTATCTAATATGTGTATTTCACATAAATGGAATTATATGATATGTAGCCTTTTATCTATGACTTCTCTCACATAGCATACTTTTCAAGTTTGTGATTGTGATTCTGATAGTGTGGATTAGTACTTTTTTTTTTTTTATGTCCCTTCATTCCATAATTGACCATTTTTTGTTTAGTCATTCATCTACTGATGGTTCTTGGAATTATTTAACCTTTAGTATACAGCCTCTTTTCTTTTCTGCCTGGTGTAGTATGGTTTAGTCTTATAAATTGGGTAACTCACTCGTTCTCTGTCTTTTTGTCAAGATCTCACTATGTATCACTGGCTTGGAACTGTGTAGACTAGGTGACCTCAAATTTATAGAGATTTGCCCGCCTCTACCCTATGAGCGTGGGGATTAAAGGTGTTCTCCAACACTCAGCAACATGCTTTGTTTTGTTGTTGTTATGGTTGAGGGAGACTGATGGAGCTTTGTGTCTGCATAGTAACTTTATCAGATTGTAAATATGGAAGAAATGTGAAGAGGGTTTATATTAGAAAAAAATTGACAGGATTGGAGAAACAAACTCTGTTAAACTGAAGGATAGAAATTTAAATTGATATTCACTAACTAGAGAAGCCTTAACTCACACTTTTTAAAAATTATTTATTTATTAGATTTTTCAGGACACGGTTTCTTCTCTAGTAACAGCCCAGACTGTCCTAGAAATCAGTAGACCAGGATGGCCTGGAACTCATAGAAATCTTCCTGCCTCTGCCTCCTGAATGCTGGGATTAAAGGGATGCGCCACTACAAGTGACTCTTAACTGACATTCTTGAGACAGATTAGGTCAGTCTGTAAACCTTCACTGAAACAGTATATTTTAGTAAGTCTTTGTCTTGCAAGTTACCCGATCCCTGTTTTATCATTTATGAAATAAATATTGACATTTATCATGTATAATTGTGGGATTATGTGAGGTATTAAAAAAAGATTCAGCACTTGACAGTGTAGTAAACGTGGCCTGGGGGTGATCAGTATTTTTAACTTTGCCCATTGTCCTTTTCATTCTCTGATGTGGTAATAATCATCCTCAAATAATTTCCTTGTGTATTACTAATTACCTTAAGTAAGAAAGGTTAGTTTATTTTGAATTGTGTTTTGTATGCTTAATATACTTAAGAGTAATTGCGACTTAATAGAGCTTCTTTCATGTAGGGAGTCGTCGCATGGTGGATGTCATGGATGTGAACACACAGAAGGGCATTGAAATGACCATGGCTCAATGGACACGATACTATGAGACCCCAGAGGAGGAACGAGAGAAACTCTATAATGTCATCAGCCTAGAGTTTAGCCACACCAGGCTTGAGAACATGGTGCAGCGACCTTCCACGGTTAGTCATTATCATTTTCACCAGAAGGTCTTTATACTGGGAGAATTTTTATAGCTTTGCACATGCCAAGATTAAGGTAAATGTTGAAAAGAGTATTGGATAAGAGTAACTCATTTTTAAAAGACCTCATTTTCCAAAATAATTTTTATTAGAATTATTCTGATTTAAATCTCCAAGAACTTAATTTGGGAACTTGACGTTTCCATGATAGATAAGAATCTTAAAATGTTACTGGGAAATTCGCTTAAGGAATTTCTGTCCTGTAGGTTAATGTTTGCTAAGAAACTTAAGGGAATTATTGGGATGGGGGTTATGCCATGTGTGGTGGCATAGGCCTTCAATCCTGGCACACAAAAGACAGAGGCAGGCAAATCTCGGTGAGTTTGAGGCCAGTCTGGTCTGCATAGAAAGGTCTAGGAGAGCATGGGCTGCATAAGATAGAACCTGTCTCAAAAATAAATTAATCAAAGCAAATAAAAAAGAGAAACTAAGGGAAGGTTTATTTAAAGAGCAAGGTAAATTTTGCACCCCCAACTCGTCCACTTCTCCAGGTGAGCATTTTATGTAACAGTTTGTTCAAGTACATAACTAGTAGTGATAAATGAGTTGGTTTCATTTGTTTTTGATATTCTACTCTCCTGAAGTTAATTTTTATTTTACCTGTCTTTGGGAAAGTAGTGGTTTATCTACTCATTATTGGGAAAACTATTCAGGAAGTGGAATTGGCTTTATTTTTGGAATGGATCTGTATATATGCCTTCTACTAAGAAACAAAAAGAGCTGGGCAGAGGGGTGCAAGCTTGTAATCCAATCCCAGCATGTATGAGCTGGAGGCAAGAGGATCAGGGGTTCAAGATCATCTTCAGCTGAGTGAGACCTCTTCTCAAAAAAGAAAAAACAACAAAAACTTGCCAGGCCTGGTGGCATATGAGGAGGCAGAAGCAGGTGGATCGCTGAGTTCTAGGCCAGCCAGGACTACATAGAGAAACCGTTACAAAACACAAAAAATTCACGTTAAGTATTCGACCTAGTATAGCAGAACTTGGACTGTTCTAGTCTAAACCAGTATCTCAGTGTTTCGTCCTATTTCCATTGAAATTCTAATTATACCCTTTGGTTTTGAAAATTATTACATGTTAATTGCTTATAATTGTTACAGGATATTTGATCACACTGTGAATACTGAGATTGTTACTTACTGGAAAAACTTGTTTCTAGTTGTGGTGTTGCTCAGCCCTAGCACACACCTTTAATCCAAGAGCTTTCTGCTTGAATATTGTAAACAGGATTAAGTAAAGTGAACCGTAGGTCAGGAGGTGAGCAAGGAACCAGTTGACAGGAAGTAAACATAAGATTATTAAGGGAAAAAAAAAAGCTGGGCAGTGGTGGCGCACGCCTTTAATCCCAGCACTTGGGAGAGGCAGAGGCAGGTGTATCTCTGTGAGTTCCAGGACAGGCACCAAAACAACACAGAGAAACCCTGGGGGGGGGTGTGTGTGCACTAAGATGCCTAGCCATTTCTTTTTTTTTGGTTTTTTTTTTTTTTTTGGTTTTTCGAGACAGGGTTTCTCTGTGTAGCTTTGCGCCTTTTCTGGAACTCACTTGGTAGCCCAGGCTGGCCTTGAACTCACAGAGATCCGCCTGGCTCTGCCTCCCGAGTGCTGGGATTAAAGGCGTGCGCCACCACCGCCCGGCGATGCCTAGCCATTTCAAAGATTTTAATTTTTAATTTTTGTCTGTAGTTAACCATCATACTATCGTCGGTAAATCAGGAGCTTATGATTGCTAACCCAGTAGTTTTTATGTCACATACTGAATTTCTTCTTTTAATTATTCTCTTTTATTATTATTATTATTCTACAGTTAACCATCACACTATCATTGATAAATCAGGAGCTTATGATTGCTAACCCAGTAGTATTTATGTCACATACTGAATTTCTTCTCCTTTTAATTATTCTGTTATAGTAGCAGTAGTAGTAGTAGGGTTTTGTTTGTTTGTTTGTTTGTTTCTTTGAGACAGGTTTTCTCTGTGTAGCCCAGGCTGTCTGGAACTCCTTCTGTAGACTAGGCTGGCCTTGAACTCAGAAATCCACCTGCCTCTGCCTCCTGAGTGCTGGGATTAAAGGCATGTGCCACTGCTCAGTGATACTCTTTAAAAAAAAAAAAAGAAAGAAAAAAGAAAATTTATTTTTCAAGGCCACTTGGTTCTACAGAATGAGTTCCAGGAAACCTTGTATTGAAAAAATGAACAAACAAAACATTTATTTATATGTTTGTGTGCATGTACACATGTAAGGGGCTTGGTTGTCTCTTTTCATTATGTGAGATCCAGTGTCAAACTGACGTTATTGGGCCTGGTGTCATGTGCCTTATTTCTACACCATCTTGTCAGCTCAGATCTTTTTATATTTTAGCTAACTCTAACAGTGAGTTTACAGTTACCATCAAAAACAACCCTTGCCAGGCGGTGGTGGCACACACCTTTAATCCCAGCACTAGGGAGGCTGAGGCAGGCGGATCTCTGTGAGTTCGAGGCCAGCCTGGGCTACCAAGTGAGTTCCAGGAAAGGCCAAAGCTACACAGAGAAACCCTGTCTCGAAAAACAGAAACAGGGCTGGAGAGATGGCTCAGAGGTTAAGAGCACTGACTGCTCTTCCAGAGGTCCTGAGTTCAATTCCCAGCAACCACATGGTGGCTCACAACCATCTGTAATGAGATCTGGTGCCCTCTTCTGGCGAGCAGGCATACATGCTGTATACATAATAAATAAATAATCTTTAAAAAAAAAAAAAAAACAAACAAACAAAAAAACAAAACAAAAACTACCCTTTAAAAATTTTATACATTCACACAGTTTCAATCTACCAAACCAGTATTGACAGAAGAAAGTTCCTAGTTCTAACTACTGTTTTTAATCCATTTTGTCCAGTGCTTGCTTTAGTTATGTTAATGGAACCATTAGTCTTTGTTCTCATTTTTATCTATTTCCAGAACGTTTGTCTTTTGTCTCTAAAGCTCACAGATTTTAAAATTTTCTTTTGTGCTGTGTATATTTAAAGGAGTTGTTTTTTCTTGACTTTAAAATTCTCTGTAACTGCACCTCTTAAATGTCTCTTCCTTTTTTAAAGGTGGATTTCATTGACTGGGTAGATAACATGTGGCCAAGGCACTTGAAAGAAAGTCAGACTGAATCAACAAATGCCATTTTAGAGATGCAGTACCCTAAAGTGCAAAAGTAAGTTGCTCATTCTTGTATACTTTCCTAAGTGTTCTGTGGGGTTTAAAAGTTGCAAGGAAATAGTCTGTCCCTTTCAAGCTTTGCTCTGTGCTAAATCATCAAATCAATAGATTGTTTAAACAGTGGACTTTATAATATCAAAAGTATGTGAGAAATTACATAGCACATGATCTCACGAGTAAGGGGAAAAAAAGCTGTATGTCCTAGAGATGTGACTTAGAACTGCATTTCTTTAACAGAATATGGTGGTCTATGCCTTGAGTCAGAGGCAGCTAGGTCTCCTGAGTTTCAAGGCCAGCCTGGTCTAATTAGCAAGTTCCAGGACAGCCAAGAAGCATAGTGAGACCTTAAAAAAGAAAAGAAAGAAAACCTAGTAGGAGTTTATGAGATGCAAAGTAGAGAGAGTTCACTAGGGAGGAGAATGTCATTTTGGTGGGTAGTTTCTCTTTATCAGAATAGTAATGCTGCCGCTTCTCTTTGGGTCAGGTACTGTCTAATGAGTGTTCGAGGCTGCTATACTGACTTCCACGTGGACTTTGGTGGTACTTCTGTTTGGTATCACATCCACCAAGGTGGAAAGGTACTGTCATGGTTGGGATTGGAATTAAAAGCAGATTATATGACTTACATGCTTAATATAATCTGGAAACTGGTCTATTAGGAAACATCCCCCATTCATATTTGAAGAGAATTGTAGATTCAGTTGCTTTTGGTGGCTAGTCTATTGGAGTTTTGTTATTTATGTAGGCAAGAGTCATTCCACCAATATTTACCCAGTACTTGGGAAATCTCAGTAATGCTATTTCTAGACTGCAAAGCAGAATTCTCCAGGTGAAATTGAAAAGGTAATTCTTGGAGGTCAATATCATTTTTGTACCTAGAAGAAAAGTAATGTAGAAGAAGGGAACATAAATTTTAGATATATTGACCAAAAAATCCAGCAAATTAGGATTCAGCCAGCTCTCCCTGTCTAGAGATATTAGTCTGAAATGTGACCAAAGGGAACATTAAGCCTTTTTTTGTGGGTTTGAAAAGGCTACTTAAAGTCATAAATAATTATATCCCAATAATAATAAAATTTATTCCAATTTCTCACAAGTTTTTCTAAACATTATTTCAGAATTGAAATCTAGAGTTAATAGCAGAGGTTTGTAGTATTAGTCTTTCTTCTGCTTGGAGTGACTACATCTATTAGCAGAAGCAGAACTGGGATGATAAAAATTACATAATAACTTAACCTAGGATATCTGGGTCTCTTTGTTTATTTACATCTATATAGATGGGTTGTAAGTTGTCCTATTGATCTTAGTTACTACCTTGAGACAGGGCAGCCTCAGGCCAGTCTCTTAGGGTTATTAATTTTATTTATTAACCTAAAAATGGGTCTGCTTAAGCCTCTAATCAAAGTTTTTAAGAAACTGCCCAGGTAATAATCACAAGGCCCCTTTTCTCTTAGTGTTCTAAATGGGTTCTTCTGCAGCCATAGTCCCAGGAAATCCAGATGCTGTCAGACCAGATCTGTTTGTTTAGGTCCTGACTTACCCAGATAGTCAAGTCTCTAGTCTTCTACTTTCCAGTCATCTTTGTACCTGTATCAGTTGAGGGAGACGACTGGATCATGTCAATGGCTGTTAACAGACTGAAGTTTTTTAACTCACAGGTCTTCTGGCTCATCCCCCCTACAGCCCACAACCTGGAGCTGTACGAGAATTGGCTGCTGTCAGGGAAACAGGGAGACATCTTTCTGGGTGACCGGGTGTCAGATTGCCAACGAATTGAGCTCAAGCAGGGCTATACCTTCGTCATTCCCTCAGGTAAGCAAAGTGGGGAAAGTATGTTGCTTTCTAGCACTTAGCTTCTATGTTCTCTTAAAGAAAATTGAGTGCCGGGCGGTGGTGGCGCACGCCTTTAATCCCAGCACTTGGGAGGCAGAGAGAGGCAGGGGGATCTCTGTGAGTTCAAGGCCAGTCTGGTCTCCAAAGCGAGTTCCAGGAAAGGCGCAATGCTACACAGAAACCCTGTCTCGAAAAACAAAAAAAAAAAAAAAGAAAAGAAAAGAAAATTGAGTATGCACAAGGCTCTGAATTCAATCCCCAGCAACACATACATGTGCATGCAGCAAGCAATGGTGTGTTTTTCTGTTTTCATGGAGTACAATGCAGAGAATGTGTATTTTAAAACAAAAAAATTAAACATAGCAATGCTTTAATTCTGACACAATGTATTAGTATTGTCAGTGGTAGCTTCTCAAAAGGTAAACATGTTTGGACTATACATTAAGCCCAGTAATTCATAATCTTTACATGTGATGTATCCTCTCTAGTGAAGAGCCACCTTTCCCTACCTGCATGGGGAGTGTTGAATCAGTGATATTGAATCATTAATTCTAAAATAAATGCATATAAAGAGTACAAATTTTGGTGTCCCTGGTCTGAGACTTACGGCTATCTAGTTGCCTGCTCAATACTACTTCTACCAAATACTTAAGTCTGTTTTTTTGTTGAGAAGACTACATGAGAATAGTAATAGACTGTCTTAGACAGAGCTGGTGCATAGTTGATGCTTTAATAAATGGTAGCAGCATTTATTAAAAGTTTCTTGCACTGGGGAAGTAACTTGATGGTAGAGTACTTGCTTAGCATGCATAATACCCTGTGTTGTATCTCTAGCAAAAAAAAAAAAAAAAAAAAGCCTACACATCTTATGCTGAGTGTGGGGTCACACACCTTAGTCCTAGCTATTTGCATGCGTTTCAGACTAGCATGAGCAGCATTTAAGACCCTGACTTTAAAATAAGTAAATAAAGCCTTTTCCTTAGATATATATTGCAGTATGTGCATTCAGTCCTGCTTCCATTTCCTGTCTTCCAGGTTGGATTCACGCTGTGTATACTCCTACAGACACATTAGTGTTTGGAGGCAATTTTTTGCACAGCTTCAACATCCCCATGCAATTAAAGATATACAGCATTGAAGACCGGACACGGGTGAGTAATTTTATGTAACAATTATATGTGAAGAAGTTTCCCCATTTAAGACAGATGTTAGGTGAGCTTGGTAACACATGCCTCTAATCTTTGTAGCACTCAGGGACAGGAAGATTGTGAGTTTGAGGCTAGCTTGAACTATGTAGCAAGACCATGTTATCAAAGAAAAAGACAAGTTTAAAGAGATTCAGGTAAAGATACTCACTACTAAGCTTGATAACAAAAATTCAAGCCCCAGAACATACCTGGTGTAAGGATAGAACCAACACCTGCATGTTGCCCTCTAACCTTCATATGCATATACTGCTATCCTCCTTTCCCCCAATACAGTAAATGAATCAGAAAGTTTTTAGTCTGAAGTTCTTCATATGGATATTTGTATAATCTTTTGAGCCATGTTTTTCATTTTCGTGTCATGAATAGTTTGTGGAATGGAAATGATTCCTTCTAATTTCACAACTTTGAATTTTTCTATCTTTATTCTTATTACCAGTTCTCCCTGCTTTCCCTTTCCCATTTTTGAAAGTGTAAAAATCTTTTAAAAATTAAATTTTAAGCCAGGCGGTAGTGGCACACACCTTTAATCCCAGCACTCAGGAGAATGAGACAGTGGATCTCTGTGAGTTTGAGGCCAACCTGGTCTACAAAGTGAGTTCCAGGACAGGCTCCAAAGCTACAGAGAAACCTTGTCTCAAACCCCCCACACACACACTGGTAAAGGCCATCTTATTGGGCCCTTCCCTCTCCATCATAAGTGTCAGTAATTAGTCAGCTGTCATCAAATTTATTGAGAATTTTAGAATTTATACGTGTGTGTGTGTGTGTGTGTGTGTGTGTGTGTGTGTGTGTGTGTGT
>CABHPQ010144828.1:45569-61379 GCA_902168405.1 Peromyscus aztecus
GTGTGTGTGTGTGTGTGTGTGTGTGTGTGTGTGTGTGTGTGTGTGTTGCTAGAGTTTTCCTGCCTGGCCCACAATCAGGATAAATCTCTCTCACCTGCCAGTCCCACAGCTGCTCAGACCCAACCAAGTAAACACAGAGACTTATATTGCTTACAAACTGTATGGCCGTGGCAGGCTTCTTGCTACCTGTCCTTATATCTTAAATTAATCCGTTTCTATAAATCTATACCTTGCCACGTGGCTCGTGGCTTACCGGCATCTTTACATGCTGCTTGTCCTGGCGGTGGCTAGCAGAGAGTCCCTCTGCCTTCATGTTCTTTTAATTCTCTCTGTTAGTCCCGCCTATACTTCCTGCCTAGCCACTGGCCAACCAGTGTTTTATTAGCAACACATTTGCCATACAGAACATCCCACAGCATGTGTGTGTGTGTGTGTGTGTGTGTGTGTGTGTGTGTGTGTGTGTATAATATTTATACTTATATACTCAAGATCTTTCCCAAAAAGTATTAATACACTTCAAACGCTAACAGAGAAGCATAGTTGTATTTAGTTTAAGGAGACCCAATACCTAATTAATTCTTAGCTCCCTATTCTGTTTTGCCAGAAACAAATCATCAGCTTTTAAGTGAGAGAGAAGAATCTTCTAGTTAAAGCCATAATCACATAAGAGATCCAGGTTTGGGTCTAGTTATATGTTTCATTGGTTGTATGCCTCTTGTCTAATGATCATAAAGTGATTTCCTTATTTCATAATACCTGTGATCTGATGAAAGGTTTTGAAAAGGGTTCCCTTTGCCGGGCGGTGGTGGCGCATGCCTTTAATCCCAGCACTTGGGAGGCAGAGGCAGGTGGATCTCTGTGAGTTTGAGGCCAGCCTGGTCTCCAAAGCAAGTTCCAGAAAAGGCACAAAGCTACACAGAGAAACCCTGTCTTGAAAAGAGAAAAGGAAAAAAAAAAAGGCTTCTCTTTTCATTTTCAATTGAAGACAGCAGGACATGAGGGCGGGCAGGGGCGGGCTATTTGGCCTTGAATTACTGCCTCTCTCTAAAGAGGGTGGGAGATATATATTGATATTTTAATTTAATTTTTTGTTTGTTTTTCGAGACAGGGTTTCTCTGTATATCCAGTCTGGTCTACAAATCTAGTTCCAGGACAGCCAAGGCTACAGAGAGAAACCCTGTCTTGAAAAAAAACAAAAAACAAAAAAGAAAACCAACCAAATAAACAAAAAACCCAGTTCTAGCTGTCCTAAAACTAGCTCTGTAAACCAGACTGGCCTTGAACTCACAGAGATCTGCCTGTTTCTATCTTCCACATGCTGGAGTTAAAGGCATGGGCCACCACATCTGACTTAATTTTTTTTTTAATTTATTTATTTATTTTTATTTATTTAGAGGCAGGACTTCTGTCTGTATCCCTGGCTGTCCTGGAACTTGCTTTGGGTCTCACTATGTAGCTCTGGCTGTTCTGGAACTCACTGTGTAGACCAGGCTGGCTCAAATTCACAGAGACTGTCTGCCTCTGCCTCCTGAGTACTGGGATTAAACATGCACCAGAAAGTAGCA
The DNA here is from genome assembly GCA_902168405.1 of Peromyscus aztecus. Taxonomy (NCBI): domain Eukaryota; kingdom Metazoa; phylum Chordata; class Mammalia; order Rodentia; family Cricetidae; genus Peromyscus; species Peromyscus aztecus. The sequence goes on from CABHPQ010144828.1 coordinate 47,135, forward strand.
GATATATTTAGAATGGTACCTGGCAGTCATCTTCCTTGTTCATTGATTTATGGTAATTTTAATTCACCTTTCCCTTGGCAATCATATTATCTAAGGGGCATTCTTTATATTTCTGAAATAATTTTTAAAATGCTCTGAATGGAAAGAAGATTAATGACTGATAAAACCACACAAATTATTAGTCTGAGAGGTGAGTGTACTACAAAGCACAAGACAGGGAAACTGAGGGTGGATGTTGAACAGAGTCTCTCAGTCTACTTCTTTCCTGCTCCCCCTTAAGTTTATTTATTTATTTTTTAATGTGCATTGATGTTTGTCATATATATATATATATATATATATATCTGTGTGAGGATGGCAGATCCCCTGGAACTAGAGTTACAGACAGCTGTGAGATGCCATGTGGTTGCTGGGTATAGAACCTGGGTCCTCTGGAAGAGCAGCCAGTGCTCTTAATTGCTGTGCCATCTCTCAGCCCTCAATCTTGTCTTCTAAAGAGCATACAGCTTGAGAATAAGTTTAAAATTATACTTTCATGCATATAATGAATGTCTTACTATAAGTGTGTAACTTTATCTCCTATCTAGCTTTCATTAGATTCTTTGTCCTGTGTTGTTCACATTCAGAAAAAAAACAGAGCCAAGCAAGAATGCTTGGATGCCTTTATACTCTAAGGCAGTTTTTTTTTTTGTTTGTTTTGTATTGTTTTTCAAGACAGGGTTTCTCTGTGTAGCTTTGGAGCCTGTCCTGAACTCGGTCTGTAGACGAGGCTGGCCTCGAACTCATGGAGATCCACCTGCCTCTGCCTCCTGAGTGCTGGGATTAAAGGTGTGCACCAACACCACCCGGCTGCGTTTTGTTTTTTGAGATAAGATCTCTATATGTAGCCTTGGAACTCACTGTGTGGATCAGGCTGGCCTGCCTGTGCCTCGTGAGTGCTAGAATTAAAGGCATGGATCTCTAATTTTGCAAATATATAGCACCTTTTACTCTCTCTTCATGCTCTTCCACCTTTCTCCTTTTTCGCTTGCCTCTTACCTCCTGAGGGCAGAAATTACAGATGTGTGTGCCCTACACCTAGTTATTGTGTCTTATTGTAACATCCCTGTAATCAAACCTTAAACTGAAAAAACGTTTTCTTCCTCTTTTTTTTTTATTGTGTTTTTGTTTTTTGTTTGGTGTCAGGTTTTGAGATAGGGTTTTATGTGGCCCAGGCAGGCCTTTAATTTCTGATCCTTCTGCCTCTACCTCCAAAGTGGTGAGAATACAAGTATATATCATGGTACCTAGTTTTATGCAATCCTGTAGTTCCAACCCAGGCCTTTATGTATGCTAGGCAAACAATCTGCTAACTGATCTATATCCTCAGTCATTGCTTTTGTTTACTTACACACACACACATACACCTCTTTTTCTTCTTTTTTGACAGAATCTCACTGTAGTTCAGGCCTGCTTTGATCTCAGCCTTTTGAGTACTGGGGTTGCAGATACAAACTGTCTTGCCTATTTCTAAGGTCAACATTCTCAAAAATGACAAATTAAGTTCTTGCTTCAGATGACAGCTTAAATTTATAGATTGAATGACAAAAATTTTTCCTGGGTTAATAATCATTGCTGTGATTGAGATTGTCTTTCTTATCGTCTTACCTTGTAAATTGTCTTTGCCTTGTTTTCTCATGATTCTTTTCCTGTATAGGTTCCAAATAAATTCCGTTACCCATTTTACTACGAAATGTGTTGGTACGTGTTGGAGCGATACGTATACTGCATAACCAACCGATCCCACCTAACTAAGGAATTTCAAAAAGAATCACTCAGCATGGGTAAGTGTTCTGACTCTATGAACTTTCAAGACACACTTGAGCTGAGAAATATATTGTCACTTAGTAGTTACAGTTTGGTTTTTGGCTTTTGTACTTGTGTATTTGAAAATTCCAAGTTGATTTACTGCACCTGAACACTAAATACACAACTAGATATGAATTACCAGGCTGAATGTAATAATGTGGGTCTGCACTTTGACTGGGTTGGTATATTCATTTCCTCAAGATAAGTGATACATTATCTGTTTTTGTTTTTTATTAGCATATATTAGTTATACATACGGGTTTTATTATGATATTTTCATGCATGTGTGGTCTCCCATTACCCTCATGTCTCGTCTCCCTTTCCTACAGAACTCTTTTCTCTTTCTAGCTAGTCTCCTTCTACTTTAATTGTTTAAAGGGGGGTTTTCTTTCTTTTTAAGAGAATATAATTTTTATTTTATGTGCACTGGTGTTTTGCCTGCATGTATGTCTACGTAAGGGTTGGAACCTTGGAACTGGAGTTTCAGACATCTGTGAGCTGCCATGTGGGTATTGAGCCCAGGCCCTCTGGAAGAGCAACCATTGCTTTTAACAGCTGAGCTGTCTCTCCAGCCCCTCTAGGGGTTGGTTATCAACTAATAAATATAATTAGATTTACTGTAGAAGCCTGTGTGAAGGATATTTACAGATACATGGGTAATCAATGGCTACACTAGTAAATAAAATTTTTCTCCTTCCCCTCACAACCGTGAACGGCCAAAAGATCAGGGAGGAGAGGGGCTTATGAGCCCTTAGCAATACTTGACTGTGTAGATCTTGTGGGAGAGTTGGGGCTTTGTGATCCCCTCCTATCCATGATGGAAGTTGATGGCTCAATCTTGTATAGTTACTGTGCATTATAAATAATCACAGCCACTGACAGCTCAAGATTCCATGTCATTCCTAGAATATAGCATTGAATAACACACCGTCCCTTCCTCCAGCCATTGTATTCTTTTGGAGAGGTGATATAGAGATGTCCCATTTAGGGTTGAAAATTCAACCTTTTGACCAGTTAAATATGTTTTATTATATACAGATGGTCACAGTCTATTCTTAAGTCATTTATATAGTTTAAATTCTTATTATATATGATATATATGTGTGTAATATAACTATGTGCCTGTGTGGCAGGTATAATTAAATAAGAATTTGGAGAGTGTTATTTGTTTGTTTGTTTGTTTGTTTTGGGGTTTGGTTTGATTTTTTATTTTGAGACATGAGTTTCTCTGTGTAGGCCTGGCTGTCATGGAACTCTGTAGATCAGGCTGACCTCAAACTCAAAGCCTGCCTCTGTCTCCCAAATGCTGGGACTAAATGCGTGTGCCACCACCACCACGCCCCCAGCACAAATGAGAATTTTAACTCTCAAGATTTTTATACTTTTTATGATCCTGAAGCTATTAAGTGGCATAGCCATACCTTTGACTAGACTAATCAGACTCTAGTATCTTTGTTTTTAACCTCTGTGCTTTAACTTTTTTTCTTTTTAAAAAAAATTTTATTAGATTTGTTTTATTGTGTGAGCATATGTATATATTTGTACCACATATGTGATTGGTGCTTGCAGTGGTCAGAAGAGGGTATCAGAGACCATGGAACTAAAATTCTAGATAGTTATGAACCATCATGTGGGTACTGAGAATCAACCTGGATCCTTTGCAATAGCAGCAAATTCTCTTAATCACTGAGCCATCTCTCTAGCCCTGATATGGTAGTTTCAATGTCCATTTTTATTTTCATTTTGTTTTGTATATTTGAGACAGGGTCTCTCTCTAACTGGCCTGGGATTCACTATTGTAGACCAGGGTAGCCTGGAACTCACAGAGATCCTCCTGCCTCTGCTCCCTAGTATGCTGGGAATAAAGGCATGCATTACCACTCTCAGCTACTACAGGGTTTTTTCTATTTGTAATTATGGTTTTTAGCATTGGCCTTGTCCTTTGTAACTTTGGGTATACTGTATTATTTCTCTTGTTAATCAACTAGCCAACTGGCATTTATTTCCTTTGCATTGGTAGATATGGAATTAAATGAGTTGGAGTCTGGAAATGGTGACGAGGAAGGGGTGGACAGAGAAGCCCGACGCTTGAACAGTAAGCGATCTGTGCTTACCAGTCCTGTTGCTAATGGAGTCAACCTGGATTATGATGGACTAGGCAAAACCTGCCGAAGTCTTCCAAGTCTGAAGAAAACTTTGTCTGGAGACTCATCCTCAGACTCTAGCCGGGGATCCCACAATGGCCAAGTTTGGGATCCCCAGTGTAGCCCTAGAAAGGATAGGCAAGTGCATCTGACCCACTTTGAGCTTGAAGGTCTTCGCTGTCTTGTAGATAAGTTAGAGTCACTGCCACTGCACAAGAAGTGTGTCCCCACAGGGATAGAAGATGAAGATGCTCTGATTGCTGACGTAAAGGTAAGCAGCTGTTGACCTGTCTAGGAGAGATGTTTCTAGATTTGGAGGGAGAAAATGCTAGGCTTAAGGATACCTCAAGAACAGGGAAGTTAATATGTGCCTGTGTTAGTGCTGCTCAATGTTTTAATTTCTAGAGTGACATTAGGTCATCATTTTGAAAATGGAAACCTTTGTGTCTTCAGTGTTGACTTAAACTTAGTGATAAAAACTTGAAGTTTAGCCCGGCGGCAGCGGTGGTGCGCACCTTTGATCCCAGCACTCGGAAGGCAGAGGCAGGCGGATCTATGTGAGTTCAAGGCCAGCCTGGTCTAGAGAGTGAGATCCAGGACAGGGTCCAAAACTACACAGAGAAACCTGTCTTAAAAAAACAAACAAACAAAAATCTTGGAGCTTACCACCGAAATAAAGTGTGGAGGGCCAGGTGATATGGCTCAGTGAGTAGTCCTGATGACTTGAGTATAATTCCTGGGACCTGCATGGTAAAGGGATTCCAGCTCCCACAATAATGAACATGAGGTCATTAGGGACCTGAAGAGATGGTGCAGCAGGTAAATTCTCTTGCTGCACAAGCATGAGGACCTTGGTTCACTTCCTAGAGCCAGTCTGTATTCGTGCACTCCTATGGTGAAGTGGGAGCAGACATAGGAGAACTGGCCAGAAGCTGATTCCTCCTTCTCAACCATATCCTGTGTTTTCCTTCCTGCCCCAGATAGTCCCCCTTCCTGCTCTCTTGTTACATATGTTTGTTTCATTACCCTGTGTTTTTCCCCTTCTCTTTTCCTCCCCTCTCATGGTTCCCTTTCTACCCCATCTTCCCACACACACATATGGATTCCACATGATATTCTACAGTTCCATCCACTTTCCTGAAATGCCATGATTTTATTTTTCATTACAACTGGATAAAACTTCGCTGTGTAATTGTGAGCTACATTTTCATTATCTATTTATCTCTTGATAGGCCTCTAAGCTGGTTCCATTTCTTAGCTATTGTGAATAGTCCCATAATAAACATGTATATCCAGTTATCTGTGATATGGTGACTTGGAGTCTTTCAGTTATATACCCAGTGATATAGCTAGGTAATATAGTACCTTTAGTTTTAGTTTTAAAGGAACTCTCATACTGACTTCCACAGTAGCTGTGCCAATTTACAGTCCCACCAAAAACATATAAGAATTCCTTTTTCCACAGGTCCTCACTAGCATTTATTGTCATTGGTTTTTTGTTTTGTTTTGTTGTTTTTTGGATGATGATTATTGTAGGAGGGGGCACATGTGTGACTGTGAAATGGGGATTGAATTCATGATAGGCACTTTTCTGCTATCAGCTCCAGTCATTCGATGTTTTTTGTTGTTGTTGTTGTTGTTGTTGTTCTCTTGGGTTTTTTTGTTTGATTGTTTGTTTGTTTTATTAAAGCTGTTTTGACTGGGGTAAGATAAAATCTCACAGCAGCTTTAATTTACTTTGTATTGATGACTGAGAATTTGGATACCTTTTCAGATTTTCATTGAACATTTGTATATCTTTTTGTTTTGTTTTTGTTCTTTGTTTTTTGTGACTGGGTCTCTTTATGTACTTAAGGCTTCCTGGAACTCTCTATGTAGACCAGACTGGCCTCAACTCACAGAAATCTTCCTGCCTCTGCCTCCCAAATGCTGGGATTAAAGACGTGCATCACTATACCCAGCCATTTGTATTTCTTTTGAAAACTATTCAGTTCTTTAACGCATTTATTTGTCAATTAGGCGATTTGTTCTTTTGGGGTTTAATTTCTGTATTAATCCCCTGTTTGATGTGTGAATTTCCCATTTTGTAAGCTGCCTTTTTATTCTAGGTGTTTGTTGCCTTTGGTGTATAGAAGCTTTTTTAATTTCTTGTAAACTCTAATTTGTTAATTGGTGGGATTATTTCCTTTGCTATTTGAGTCCTTCAAAAAAAAAAAAAAAACTCCTTGCCTATAAATACATCTTTTTGTTTTGGTGGGTTTGTTTTGTTTGTTATTTTGGGTTGGTTTCTTTCTCTTTTTTTTTTAATTTTTTGTTTGTTTGTTTTGAAGATTTCTCTGTGTAGCCCTGGCTGTACTGGAACTCGCTTTGAATGCCAGACTGGCCTCGAATTTATAGACAATCACTTCCCGTTGTCTCCCTAGTTCTGGGATTAAAGGCGTGTGCCACCACTGCTTGGCTTTGTTTTATTTTTTTTTTTTAATAAATAACAATGTATGTATTTGTGTGTAGGTATGTGCACATGAGTACAGGTGCTTGCAGTGGCCAGAGGTGTCAGATTGTCTTAGAGTTTTTGTGTTTGTGAGCTGCCTGATAAAGGTGCTTAGAATTGAACTCTGGTCCTCTGGAAGAGCAGTACATGCTCTTAACCACCAAGTTGTCTCTCCAGCTCTTACTTTGTTTTTTGAGACAGGGTCTTTATATGTAGCCCTGGCTGTCCTGGAACTCTCTACATAAACCAGGCTGGCCTCAAACTCACAAATACCTTTCTGCCTTTGCCCCCTTCTTTCCTTCCTTCCTTTTTTTGGCAGGGTCTCTCTACATAGCCCTGGCTGTCCTGCTGGCCTCTGCTTCCCAAGTACTAGGATTAAAGGTGTGCACCACTAAGACTGGCTCCATCCCCAATTCTTTTTTTTTTTTTTTTAAATTGTATGTGCATTGGTGTTTTTGCCTACATATGTGCATGAAGGTGCCAGATCCCCTGGAACTGGAGTTACAGACAGCTGTAGCTGTCACACTAGTACTGGAAATTGAACCCAGGTCCCCCGGAAGAGCAGTCAGTGCTCTTAGCTGCTAAGCCTTCTCTCCAGCCCCCTACCCCTGATTTTTGATTTATATTTTCCTTGACCACTGTGTCACCTAACTAGGGTGCTCCCCAACTTCTGCCACTTCAGGAAAGAATTCCTAAGACTGTGATGAGGCTCATGTTTTATGTTTTCTTTTCGTAGATGACATTTTAATTACATCTTACATTTTTAATGTATTAGTTAAAAGGGAAAAAATTACAGAGGCTAAAATGTGCTTCAAGGGTCTTGGTATATATATAGCCTAGGTTTGTCTTAATATCTCAGTCCTCTTACCTAAGCCTCCTGGGTGTTGGAATTATAGGGGTGGTGACAGTTTGATTTTAAAAGATTTGCTAGCCGATGGTGGTGTCTTGTGCCTTTAATACCAGTACTGGGGAGGCAGAAGCAGGCAGGTCTCTGTGAGTTCGATGACAGCCAGGACTACATAGAGAAACCCTGTCTTGAAAAACCAAAGGTGAGGTGGGGGAGATTTGTTCTTAAGCTAGACATGGCAGTACATGCCTGTAATCCAAGCATTCAGGAGGCTAAGGTCGGAGGAGTACTGCAAATTTAGGGCTAGTTCAGGCTACGAGATGCGTTTCAGGCCTGGACTATAGAATAAAACTGTCTTTCAAATAGGAAGAAAAAAATTTGTTGTTGTTGTTTTAGAAAAAGCAGGTGCTATTGTGGCTCATATTTAAGGAAGTAAAATGACAGGGCTTTCAGGTTGGTGTGGTCCTAGTTCTGAAATTGCTAGTGTATAGCAAGAGAAATTTAGCTATACTTTTCTTGGCTCTCAAGTTAGATTGCAATTCACTTTACACCTTTGAGTAAGCAAAGGCTATTTGGATTTTTTATTTTTCATTGTGGTGCGTTTGTTTATCTACCTATCTATATTTTTACGCAGGGTCTGTGTAGCCCTAGCTAATCTAGAACTCACTATGCAGACCAGGTTAGCATGGAACTCATAAAGAGCCTATCTCTACTTACCAGCCCTGGGATTAAAAGTGTGTGCTACCAAGGCCAGCTTTGTTTTCCTTTATGGTGATTGATTATAACATCATTGTTTTCTACAACATCCTCATTTATACAAGTGCATGTGGGAAACAATAAATTATGGCTTTTGAGATTTGTTTAACTTGGATAACTGTCTTTAGAAATTCTATAAAAGAAACGATTCCTAAGATTGTCTTATAACATTGTTTTGGCTTATGTATTTCTCGTTCATAAAAGTGAGTATCTTAGGCCTGGATGTGGTGGCACACGTCTTTAATCCTACCACTGGGAGGTAGAGTTAGTTGGATCTCTGAGAGTTCGAGGCCAGCCTGGTCTATAGAGCGAGTTCCAGGATAGGTTTCAAGGCTATACAGAAAAACCCTGTCTCAAAAAAACAAAACAAAAAAGTGACTGTCTATTTGGTTCTACGATAATGTCTATAGTTCTAATTTTACTAAATCCAGTTGTAGAAAGGTATTATACTCTTAGCATTCTATTGTTCAAGGTCAAAGGTCTTGATTCACTTAAGCAAGCTTTTAAAGTAGCTAAATGGGGCCTGAGAGAGAGATGGCTCAGTGGTTAAGAGCGCTGGCTGCTCTTCCAGATGTCCTGAGTTCAATTCTCAGCAACCACATGGTGGCTCACAACCATCTATAATGTGATGTCATGCCCTCTGGTGGCATGTAGACATACATGCAGATAGAGCACTCATACCTTAAAAAACAAACAAACAAAAAAAAACAAATAAAATAAAGTAGCTAAATAAAGAAAAATTGGTTTGGTTTGTAGACAGAGTCTTGCTGTAGAGCCCAGGCTGACCTCAAATTAGGAATCTTCCTGCATGGGCCTCCCCGGTACTAGGATTACACCTGGCTTAAGTACAGAGAATGAAGGAAACAGTGGTCCAGTAGTATACCAGGTGAGAGTGTAGACAGTTAAAGGAAGCAGCAGAAAGGCAAGTGAATGAGTTAAGAAGGAGTGGCATCCAAAGGTCTCCAACAATGTGAAAAGCGCACAGACCTTCTTTATAATTATCAAGGATCACTAGGAAATACAGCTGTGACACTAAGACATTGTGGCACATGTTGGAACATGAAGAACCTAGTGGCCCATGAGATGACTGAGTAGACTGACAGTGTTTGGATTCTTCTTTCAGGACTTCTTCATTCATCCACACTGTCTCTTGTTTACCTCTAACTAGAGATGTCAGAACGTAGCCTCCAGAGCTGGACATGATTGTTGTTCTCCTGTAATAACAGCTACTCAAGAGATAGAGTAAAAGGATTGGTTGAACCTTAGGTGTTTCAGGCCAGCCTAGACAACAACACAGTAGGACCCCTTTCAAAAGTAAAAAGACAGAGAAACCCTGTCTCGAAAACACCAAAAAAAAAGAAAGAAAAAGAAAAAAAGTAAAAAGAAAATACTTAAAACCAGTGTCAGAAAACAGCAGATTTAGACCTTAGAAACTGGTGGTTTCATTTAAGAGAAGAAAATGGCTTGATCCTGTATTCTATCAGTTATGTGTAATGAGAAATTTACTAAGTTCAGAGCTCTGAGCATCACCTAAAAAAGCATTGAGCCAGGTCAATTTCTATGAGTTCAAGCCTAGCCCGCTCTACATAGCAGAGTTCTAGTCCAGCCAGAGCTACATAGTAAGAATCTGTCTTTGTTGTTGTTGTTGTTTAAAGGTATTTTAAGGGACTGGAGTGGTGGCCCAGCAGTTAAGAGCACTTGCCACTTTGCCATTCTTGCAAGAGGATACAGATAGTGGGTTGTTAGCACCCATGTTGATTGGCTCGCTCCAGATCATTCTAACTCTAGCTCCAGCAGATCTGGTGCCCTCTTCTGGCCTGGACTCTGTAGGTACCTGCTCTCATGCACATACCCTACACATAATTAAAAATAAAGTACCCCCTTTTTTTTTTTAAAGGCCTGGTGGTCGCTTGTGCCTATAAATACCAAGCTCACAGAAGGGCTGAAACAAGGCTGACTTTGAAGCCAACCTGGGCTATGGAGTGAGACCTTGTCTCAAAAACAAACAAGCAAACAAAAAACATTTAGAACAATTAGGTTGGGTAGGTGTCAAATTACTGCACAGATGGAGACTCTGTGACACTGGAGAATTTAGCGCTTATGCTGGTGGCTATGTTGCAGTGAGGGGACAAAAGGAAGCAGTTTACTCTTCAGAAAGGAATTATATCATGTTATAATCTACCTGCTTCTCAGAAATACAGTGAGTAGGAGAGATGAAAGGAAAAATGATGAGATGAGATTGCCATAATTACATATTTCCTTGAGGAAAAGTCCATTTTAGTGCTGTGATAAAGAACTTTGAGCATTTTAAAATGTTTTACAGTGTTGAAGAAGATCATAGAATATAGAATGAGAATGGGATTACATGGGGAAAATTGAGCAATTAAAGAATATTGACTTACTGATAAAGTGAATCAGCATTGATAAGACTGGAAAATGTGTGAGTTACCTTGACTGCTTGGGAAAATGTATTAAAGATAGAAAGCAGCTCTCCTACTGTAAGATATTCTTAGTTTCTAAAGTAGGAGAGTTGCAACTTTATATTGAATAAAAGACAGAACATGATGCAGTGTGTATAGTACAGGCCCATTCATAGAAGCAAAGTTTGCTCACTGCAAAGGGTTCTTGAGAAGTACATCCTAAACTGCTTTAAACAGGAAAATCCAAGAGTGATGAAAATCCTACAGTCAACTGGAAGAATTTAATTGGATTTTATTGCTGTGTTTCTGTCTGTTTTGATCTATTTTACTGATAAAGAATTCCCAATGCATATGCACATATGAACAAAGCTTTTTGATCAACTTGCCAATTGTACTTTGTGACATTAAGTTAGAAGAGACATGAAAACTAGTTATTTTCTCTATAAAATATCTCTATGGAATTGTTAAAATTAATGATAGAGGCTGGAAGTGGAGCTCAGTGTCAGAGAATGTATTTCCATATCAGCACCAAAATATTTAAACCTCAATGTTAGTAATTTATAAGTGGTATCATTGTGGTAGTTAGTTATAAATCTATGAATTTCATTTATTCCAGTGCTGTTTTTGGCCTCTGGGGCCTTCAAGTCCACTTGTAGAGTGAGCATTGAAGTTAGGCTACGAAGTACGTACAGTCTGCATTTGCAGACCCTGTCTCCAAAGCAAACAACTGAGGGAAGGTGGGAGAGTTTATTCTAAGTAAGGAGGTGCCGGTCTTCCTATTTCCCTAGCTAAAACTGCCCTGGTAGATGAAACAAATTGATTACAGTAGCATTCTGTAAATGGTAACAGCTTTTGATTTATAAATTGGGAAAATTTTTTTTGTGGTGCAATAGACTCATGCTACTCTGATTTATGATTCTAGTATTTTTTATCTAAAAATTTACACTAGGTTCCACCTGAGGAGTATGATAGTACTAAAGCAGAGTTATAGTGGCAAATAACTATAGAAATAGTAGTTATGGGGGCTGAAGAGATGGTTCAGTCAGTGGTTAAGATCACTGACAGCTCTATCAGAGAACCTTGGTTCCAGTACCAGCACCTATAGGGCAGCTTACAACCATCTGTAACTCTAGTTCTAGGGAATCCATTACTGGCTTCTGTCTTTCTCAGTTACCAAGCATGCAAGTGGTACGCATATATACATGCAGGGAAAGTGTACATACACACAAAATGAAAATTAAAGACAATTTAAAAATTAAACACCATAAATAAAATTTTATTTGCAGTTTTCACTAACAAGATATATGTATGTGCCAAGGGTGTGTGTGATTGTAAACCCAGAGGACAGCCCTCAGATATTTTCCCTCAGATGCCCCCTACTTTGGTTTTCATTTGTTTGTTTTGGGTTTTCCAGACAGGGTTTCTCTGTGTAGCCCTGGCTGACCTGGAACTCGCTCTGTAGACCAGGCTGGCCTCAAACTCACAGAGATCTGCCTGCCTCTGCCTCCTGAGTGCTGGGATTAAAGTTGAGCACTACTACTGCCCAGCAAAGATTATTTTTTAAAGTATGTGTATGTGTATAAGAAAGCCAGGTGCCCTTGGTAGCCAGAGGCATCAGATCCTCTGAAGCTGGAGTAAGCCACCCCACATGGGTGCTAGAAACTGAAATTGAGTCTTTATATTTGCAAAGCAGGCACTTTACTGCCCAGTCCCTAGTATTTTTAAAGATTATTTTATTACTTATTTTGTTTGATTGTTGAGACAGGGTCTCACTATGTAACCTTGGCTGTCCTGAAACATGTTTGTAGACCAGACTGTCCAGGTAGATCATAAAGATCCACCTGTCTTTGCTTTCTGAATGCTGAAATCAAAGGTGTGCGCCCCCGTGCCTGTCTCTTTTTTATTTTTACTTATGCTTGTGTGTTTGTGTTTATGTATGTATCACCCATATGTCTGAGGGTGCCCTCTAAGGCCAGAAGAGGACACTATATATTCTGAAGCAGGAGTTAGGGATAGTCGTGAGCCACCTGGTGTGGTGCTCTTAGTCCTCTGAAAAGTGCTCTCAATTGCTCAGCCATTTCTCCAGAACTTAATAATACTTCACACATTACTGTATAATAGAAAGTTTTAAGTAACTCAGTTTTAAGTCAAATATGGTTGCATTTAAAAGTCTTAAGTTTTTTCAAGTTTCTTGTATCATAAAAGGCCGTGTTCTTCCTCCTTGGCCCCTTGAGATAGGGACTCCCTGTGCAGCCTAAGTTGGTCCTGAAGCTACATCCTCTTGCTTCACCTTCCAAAGTGCTGGGGTTACAAGTATATACCACCATGCCCAGTTTAGGTATTCTTTGTTGGTCATTCTTTACTGTTAATTACAGGAGGGGGAAATTAAGTCTGTCTTATATGTAACTGGAAAACTTCCTTGGAGTGAGTTTCCTAGTGGCATTTCTCTTTTTCGTAGACATTGCTATAACCAGTTTTCTTTGAAGTAATTTATTTTTCTAAAATACTTTATCATTACTCTAAGCATTTTTCTTAGATAGATAAGCGTTTTCTAAGAAACCTCTTAATACTTAGATTGTTACAAAAACTTTTCATATGAAATAAACTGAACATACTTGGTCTGAAAGTCTTAAAATGGAAGTTCAAAAGTGAAGTTCGAGGTCAGGCTGACCATATAAGCATTTCTTGGAAGAACTCAATGAAGAGCACAGAAGTGCCTCTTTCATTCTATATGCTACTGTGAAAATAAGCACATGCAGCATGTGCAGAATCCCAGCTACTGGTAAAATCTAGGAAGATCACTTGAGCCCCCAGGGATTGGAGCTGATCCTGGGCAGGCAACACAGGGAGGAAAATTGTCTGGCAAAAAGTATATTCACAGCCAGGCGGTGGTGGTGTATGCCTTAAATCCCAGCACTTGGGAGGCAGAGGCAGGCAGATCTCTGTGAGTTCAAGGCCAGCCTGGTCTACAGAGGGAGTTCCCGGACAGCCAGGGCTACACAATGAAACTGTCTCAGGGAGGGGCTGGAGAGATGGCTCAGAGGGTAAGAGCACTGACTGCCCTTCTAAAGGTCCTGAGTTCAATTCCCATCAACCACATGGTGGCTCACAACCATCTATAATGAGATCTGGTGCCCTCTTCTGGCATGTTGGCAGAACAACTGTATACATAATAAATAAAAAAGAAACTCTCCGTTGGGGGGGGGAGTGTATTCACAAATACAACAGCTCTTGACACTAGCCCAGATCCTAGGAAGCCTATTCCAGAAACGGATTGAAATAACTGTTCTTGAGGAGGGGACAACAAAGTAGCTAGCTCCATGATGATGGTGCTTTACTGCCTAACAGCCTCCATTCAGGAACCCACATGATAGAAGTTGTCCTCTGACCTCCACATGCACACACAAATAAATATAATTGAAGGGGAAAGAAGAATGGTAGTGAGAGCTACGTGTTTATATCAGAATAACATAGAAATTTGAATCCAAACTCGGCTACTCCTTAGCCTTCTTTTCCTGCCTAGCTTATCCTCCCGTGCTGATATACAGTGTATGTAGGTCTGTGAACCTTCCCTTTCTGCTGTAGCCCAGTGAGAGAGTCTATGAACAAATGTTGAGCTTCACCCTGGCTCCAGGACCTCTAGACAGTGTAGAAGGTGTCATTGAAGTGTCAATAGGATGCAGGGCCTTTTGCTTCTAGAAAATATCAAGAAGAAGGTAGTCATGCCTATAATTCCAGC
>CABHPQ010144829.1:8139-27671 GCA_902168405.1 Peromyscus aztecus
TTTCTTTCTTTCTTTCTTTCTTTCTTTCTTTCTTTCTTTCTTTCTTTTTTTGGTTTTTCGAGACAGGGTTTCTCTGTGTATCTCTGCGCCTTTCCTGGAACTCACTCTGTTGTCCAGGCTGACCTCGAACTCACAGAGATCCGCCTGCCTCTGCCTCTGGAGTGCTGGGATTAAAGGCGTGATCAACCACAGCCCACCACAAACACATATTTCTATCACCTATAAATAATGAAACCACATTGGGGTAGAAATTGTGGTAGTGATCTTTGTGGGCCTGTCTTACCTCACTTAATGGAATACTTTCTATTTTCTGCTCTAGCCATTCCATAGGGTGTTTTACAGTACCAGTGCTTTGAGATGGGGAAACTCCTATTATGTTGTAGTTCTTAAAATCTTACCTCATTTAACCATTTTGTTTTAACTCCTTCAGATCCCAAGACACAGAGACATTTTGTTCCAGTTCTTAATTGTTCAGCTGACTGTCATTGCATGGCTGATGATTGCCTGGAACACTGGTCCTTTCCTGGGACTGCATTGTTCAGCCTGGTACTGATTCACAGCTGCTTCTACCTAGTTCTTCATGGAGATCTCACCCTAATTAAGATCCTTTTATTTACCATCTCCTACATGAATAATGTATGGTGTACTGAGAATTAACTCTGACTTTACTGAACTGATAAACTCTCTGACCCACTGCCTTCTTTCCTATAATTTCCACTCTGAGACTAAGGATTTGTACATGATTTTTCAAAATACTGTTTCAATAGAGACCTTCAACATTTCTCCATTATCTATCATTCATCAGATATTGTCTTCCTTGCCATTTATGGTAGCATTTTTGCCTTACTTCAAGATGTTGTGCACTATGTCAGATGTCATCATATCAGATATTCCCATCCCTCTACCAGCCCTGACATGATTGTGCTAACATGTATGTCTATGTGGTATGATTTCCTAACATCATGTGTTAACATGATGTAAGTTGTCACTTAAAGCACAGTACTAATGCATATTTTGCTTTCAATAATTTTTTTCTCTAAGTTTGTTGCAGGATAAAGACCCAGAGTTCATTCAGCATGACAAAAGTCCAAAATGTGAGTCTGAATTAAGTGGACTTGGTTACTACATGGAGAGAAAATATCTCACAGTGAAGCCTCAAATTAATTTTACAGGGAACATTTAAAGGCAAACAAACCAGGACAAGTATATTCTTGTTGGCATTTCGCAGGGGTGGGTAGGGAGTAAAGCAACCAAGCAGTTTAAAAGAAGCTAAAACATGCAGTTATTTGGGGCATTTCAACCTTCAATTTGTAGAATACGGTTGGATACTTTTCCAAGTGACTTTTCCTGAAGGGAGTAGAAAAGGGCAAGTGAGTTTCAGGTTAAACCAAAGGTGGCTCTCCCTGTGTCAAGATGAAAGACCTTTTGTAATATCAGAAGAACATAACTATTTTCTGAATGGTATTATAAATCTCTCATTCCACATACTTTTTATTTTAGATGAAATATACATTATGCAATAATATATTTATTTTTCTAGACTTTATTGATGTTTTCTTTTATGCCATGACTAGAAAATATCAATATATTCTGGATATCTTGCAATATATTTTGTTCTATGAGCTGTCATTTTTCACTGTCTCTCATGGGCCAATGTCACAACATTGTGAATGTTTCATTTTCTATAAAACTTGATAGTTCTCCTTCCAACTTATGTACACTCTAAGGTATTGTGCAGTCTCACAATATCATACATGGAAAGTAACTAGTCTTGTCAAATTTTAAGGATGAGATCTGTTTAAGTGGTCAGACTGGCCTTGAAAACCTGAGCATAAAAGACAATTTGTTTCAGTCTCTCAGTAGTCTCATCAATTAAAGGTTTCTTCCTCCACTGCAGACTGTAAATACTTATCAGTATTTATTTGAGCAGAAGAATAGCAGTTCCATATTCATGAGGAAATTATGCCAAATCACACAATGGACTTCTGGATTCTGGCATTCAGAATTATTTTCTTATCAGAAACTACAACTGGAATTCTGGGAAATTTCTCTCTAATTTTCTACTATTTGTTCTTTTACTCCAGAAAATGCATATGAAAGCCCACAGATTTGATTCTCATGCATCTATTGACAGTCAATGCCTTGATCATTCTTTCTGATGGAGTGCCCCAAACATTGGCAGTTTTTGGATTTAAGCATTTCTTGGATAGTTTTAGATGCCAGCTCCTATTGTACTTGCAAGGATTTGGTAGGAGTGTTTCCATTGGCACCACAAGCCTCCTGAGTGTCTTTCAGGTCTTGACCATTAGCCCCAGTACTCCTCTTTGAAGGATCATAAATTGAAATTTGAAAAGAACATTGGCTACTACATTTTCCTCCTCTGGATCATGTACATGTTCATAAATTTCATTCATTTTGTATACATACTTGCCAACAAGTATACAAACAATGTGACTAGAATATGGGATTTTGAATAGTGCCGCAGTATAGTGAGGGGTGAAATTGGTGGTTCAATTTATGCAGCACTGGTGGTGTGCCCCGAGGTCTTCTTTTCTGTGCTCCTGACCTGGTCTAGTGGATCCATGATTGTTTTTCTTTACAGTCATAAACAGAGGGTAAAACACATCCGCAGCACTCATGGTTCCATCAGAAACTCCCCTGAGTCCAGGGTCACCCAGAATATTCTGATCCTAGTGTCTACCTTTCTAGCATTTTATATTCTCTCCTCCATTTTAAGAGGCTACATCGCTCTTTTATATAATCAAAATTGGTGGCTAATGAACTTCAGAGCCCTCACTTCTCTCTTTTTTCCATCTTTTGTACCCTTTCTTCTCCTACATCATTACTCTATTGTATCCAAGCTTTGTTTGTTCTGGATAAGGAATAAAAATCATTTAATCTTATTTTAACATTGGAAACAATATGTCTTGCTTGATATCCAGTTTTTCTCCTGTGTCACACTGAAAATGTCAATGCAGAAAACTATGTAGGTAGTATTTTTTAAGATTAGCTGAAATGAATATGAGCATTTTGTCAGGTGGCTAAATCAGCAACCTACATGAGCCAATCCTTTTCTGTGAGGCCCATGGTAGTCTTCAACTTGAAGCTGTGAGACTCTTCTATTTGCTACCTGATGTGCAAAGGAGCCAGCATCAGACTCACAACCAAAATGTCCTCCTTGTGGTTTCATTCTCTTAGGGAATCATGTGCTGTGGATATTGCTCTGTATGCTGTGAATGTTTTGTTCTGGTTGGTTAATAAATAAAATGCTGGAAAACCAATCCCTAGCTCTCATCAGGCCTAGAGGTGAGTGACTCTGTTCTTCCGCTGTGAGCCCTGCCTCTAGGACCCATTCCTGGGCCCTAGCCATTTCCCCAGGAACACCCACCCAACTTGGCTAAAGTTGCCAGCCAGCAGGCAGGACTCCTGTGGGAAGGCCCCTCCCTCACCAAGACCCCACAGCAGACTCTGCAATCTACATGCCCTGCCCTCATACCCATCTGCAGGAGACTCCAGCCACTTCCTGATTCTTGGAAACCAACCCCCAGCTCTATTTGGACCTACAGGTGAGTGACTGTTCATATCCAGTGAGTCTTGCCCCTAGGACCCATTCCTGGGTCCCAGTCATTCCCTGGGAATGCCCCCTAACTTGGCCCCATTTGCCGGCCAGCAGGCAGGGTTCCTATGTGAAGACCCCTCCCTCACCAAGACCCCACAGCAGACCCTGCAATCTACACACCCTACCCCCATACCCATCTGCAGGAGACCCCAGCCACTTCCTGAAGCTTGGAAACCATTCTGCAGCTCTCATTGGGCATAGAACTGTCATCGAGGCTAGACAGAGAGCTCTCATTGGACAAAGAGCTGTCATTGGACCAAGAGTAACCTCAGGAGACAGGGAATCTGCCACCTCTCATTGGACCAAGAGAAGCTTCCTGAAACACAGAATCTGTCAGCTCTGACTGGATCAGGAGCCCTGATAAGACCAAGAGTGGATCAGGGAGTCATAGAATCAACTTGCTTGGGTTGACCCAAGAGAAGCTCCCTGAGACATAGAATCTACCTGTTCCAATTAGAACAAGAGCTAAGATAGGACCCAGACAGGCACACTGAGACACAGACACAACAAGCACAGCAGCAACTTGCTCAGACACAGGCACCTCTTATACCCATTAGAGGAGAAGATGGGCAGATGTCAAGGCAGAAGTAAATACAACATAAAGAACAATACAGCATCACCAGAACCTAGCCCTCCTCCAACAGCAAGACCTGAACATCAAAAGGTCGAAAAAGCAGAAGAAAGTGACCTTAAAAATAGCATCATGAAGATGCTAGACGCCTTTCAAGAAAAAATGACAAATGAATTTGAGGAAAAGACAAACAAAAAAGTGGAAGAAATCAATAAAGAAATTGAGAAAAAGACAAACAAAAATTGGAAGAAATCTATAAAGAAATAGAGGAAAAGACAAATAAAAAGTGGAAGAAATCAATAAATGCACCAAAGAAAATCATGAAAACGCAATTAAACAGGTAAGGGGAACAGTTCAAGACCTGAAAAGGGAAATAGAAACAATGAAGAAGACATAGACAGAGGGAATGCTAGAAATAGAAAATCTGAGTAAATGAACAGGAAACACAGATGCAAGCACAACCTACAGAATATAAGAAATGGAAGAGAGAATCTCTGGTGTAGAGGATACAATAGAGGAAATAGATTCATCAGTCAAAGAAAATACCAAAGCCAAAAAAGTCATAACACAAAATGTCCAAGAAATCTAGGACACCATGAAAAGACCAAACCTAAGAATAATAGGGATAGAGGAAGGAGACGAATACCAACTCAAAGGCACAAAAAAATATATTCAACAATATCATAGAAGAAAAATTTCCCAACTTAAAGAAGGGAATACCTATGAAGATACAAGAAGCCTATAGAACACCAAACAGACTAGACCCCCCTCAAAATCTCCTTTTAATAAACATATTATTTAATGTTTAATAATAATTAAACAAATAAACCTACAGAATAAGAAAGAATATTAAGGGAAGCAAAGGAAAAATGCCAAGTGACTTATAAAGGCAAACCTATCAGAATAACACCCGATTTCTCAATGGAGACTTTGAAAGCCAGAAGGACCTGGACAGATGTAATGCAGACACTAAGAGACCATGGATGCCAGCCTAGACTAATATACCTAGGAAAACTTTCAATCATCATAGATGGAGTGAACAAGACATTCCAAGACAAAATCAGATTTAAACAATACCTAACCACAACTCTTGCCCTACAGAAAGCCCTAGAAGGAAAATTCCAACCTAAGCAAGTCAGATACACCCACAACAACACAGGCAATAGATAACCCAACAGCAGTAAACCCCAAAGAAGAGAAGTACACACACACTACCACCAAAAGACACCAGGAACTAACAATCACTGGTCATTAATATCCTTTAATATCAATGGACTTAATTCACCTATAAAAAGACACATGCTAACAGAATGGATACAAGAGCAGGACCAATCTTTCAGCTGCATACAAGAAACACACCTCAATTTCAAAGATATACACTACATCAGAATAAAAGCCTGGGAAAAGCTTTACAATCAAATGGTCTTAAGAAACAAGCTTGTGTAGACATCATAATATCCAACAAAATAGACTTCAAACTAAAATCAATCAAAAGTGATAAAAAGGACATTACATACTCATCACAGGAAATATTCACCAAGATGAAGTTTCAATTCTGAACATTTATGCCCCAAACACAAGGGCACCTGTAGTGATAACGCTCGCGCTACCACCACCCATTCACCATGTCCGAGCAAGGGGCTGTGGATCAAAAAACAGAGACAAGAGACAGCAGGTCATTCACCTCAGCAGAATTCCGAATGCCATTTATTGAAGGAGGGAGGAAACCTTAAATACAGGCTTACAGCACAATGGGAGATCCCTAGAGGGCAGAAGTTTGCTACTGATGTTTTACAATCTTGCATCTAAGCTGTTAATGCCCAATATGCACGATACACAAACAAGGAACTTCCTTTAAGCATTCAGGGGTGTGGAAACCAGCAGGGAATTAGCATAGGGAGGACATCAAGGTCATGGTCAGCAAGCAAGGCCATAGCTACCCAAATGGCCAGGGCCCTACAGGTCCCCCCTTCTACTAAAAAATGAGCTTCTGACTTAGGGACATCAGCAGGTCACCTTATCCGTCATGGAGACACCTGCCCAGGCCACACAGGCGCTCTGTCTTAGGTTGGTGAGTGCCCCCCCCAGGCATTACCTGTTTCTGAATACTCATTATCATATAGGCTCAACCACATGAGCTGTAGAGTTAATTGCTGCCAAAGATCTCAAAGTGGCACTGGGCTTTCAATCTATGTGTTTGACACAGAAAAGACCAACAGAAGTCCTAACCCACCATAGCCAGTAGGCTAAAGGCAATTGAGCCATTCCCTTCCTTCAAGACTTACTGCAAATTGGAGTACTCATAAGATGGTATCCCAAAAGCAGGTGGAACTTGAATTTTATAAATTTTATAACTTTCAAAGCCAATCAAAATTTATCATGCCCAATTGAATAAAAGAGTAATTAACTATGGTAGCTACTTTTCCTGCCAGAGTCTCCATTGTGCTAGCTGTAGTAACCAATTATGAAATAGCAATCCCAGAAACAGTAGCAGCGGTGGCCACCACTGCTATAACAGCAACAATGGCAGCAACGAATCTTTAAACAGGACCAAAGCCATTGAATATCTCCCAGAAAGGTTTGGAAATCATTAAGTGTGTGTAGCTGATCCATACGCAGAGTAATCTTTTATGGATGTATGCCTGTGTGTAACAATTCATGACCTAAATAATGATAGGGAAAGGGTACCTGTACATTTTCTGGGGCTATTTGTAAATTAGCCAGGATAAGAACCTCTTGTAATTTAGAAAAGGCATCAAAAAAAAAGATTTTTATCTTTAGCAGCCAATAAAATATCATCCATATAGTGAAATAAATAAACCTCTAGAAAAGCGTTTCGAACTGGAGCTATGGCCAAAGACACATAAATTTGACATATAGTAGGGCTATTGGCCATTCCTTGGGGCAAGACCACCCACTGATATCTCTGATAAGGTTCTTTGAGATTTTCTGATGGAACACTAAAAGCAAAGCGAGGACTGTCCTCAGGATGCAAAGGAATGGTGAAGAAACAATTCCTCAAGTCAACCACAATTAAATGCCAATGTTTAGGAATTGCCACAGGGCAGGCAAGCCAGGCTGTATTTCTCCCATGAGAAGCATGGTTTTATTTACAGCTCTAAGATCCTGTAATAACCTCCATTTTTCTGACTTCTTTTTAATAACAAATATAGGTGTGTTCCAAGGTGAAGTGGAAGGAATGATATGTCCAGCATCTAACTGTTCCTTAACTAATGCATTCACAGCCTCCAATTTTTCTTTAGTAAGGGGCCACTGTTCTATCCATACAGGGTCATCACTTTTCCAAGTGATTTTTATCAGTTGTATTATTAAAGGCTACTGTGCAGTGACCCCTATGGGAAAAAAAAACCTAATCCTCTAGTATCCCCAGAAGATCTAGTAACACAGCTTTTGTCTGCCACAGGTAGTGGATCTCCTTGCAGCATTTTCCCTAAGCCTGTGCCCAGGCAGTAGCCCTGACTCTTCAGCATCTGTCATATAGGCTGTGTAGCAAGCACGGCTCCCATACCGTCTAACACATCCCGTCCCCACAAGTTCACTGGAATGTCAGGAAGCACAAAGGGTTGAAAAGTTCCTGCATGATCTCCCTCATCCTTTCAATTTAAGAGTACCCTGCTCTGTAATGGCATCTGAGCTGTGCCGATACCTTGTAGGTTAGAGGTGGAATTTTTAAGGGGCCAACCTTTGGGCCAATGTTTTATAGAGATAACTGAAGTGTCAGCACCAGTATCTAAAAGACCCGGAAAATTACGATCATTAATTTTTAAATTTAGCGTGGGTCTTTTTTCTAAGGTGGAAACAAAGCAGGCTAGAAGACCTGTAGAGCCAAATCCACCCTCACCTCTATGTGGTTTAAGAAAAGGATTATTAGTTTGGAAGTGAGGCATCAAAAGCAATTGTGCTATGCAAGCACCCTGGGGAATAATTGTCACCCCCTTACCAGCCTCAACCATGATTCTAATCTCACCTTCAGAGTCTTTATCTATCACTCCTGGAATTACTCTAATACCTTGCATAAGAGCACTGCTCCTGCCTAGAATCAGTCCTAAAGACCCTGCAGGTAGTGGACCCATGACTCCAGTACTGAGAGCCTGGGGGCCCATCTGAGGAGTTAATACTGTTTTGGCGGAGGTGCAGAGGTCCAATCCTGCGCTTCCAGGGGTGCCTCTGATAAAGTCTTGGACAGAAAGGGATTCCTTAGAGGAATGAACTGAATGGGATGGTGGGAAACTGAGGTTGGGACAGGTGTATCCAGGGCTCTGAACACCTGGCTGTGGGAGGTCCAGAGCAGACCCCGCTGCCCATTTCCCAAAGGCGGTAACAGATTTCCCTGAGCATTGACCTTAGATCGGCACTCTTTACTCCAGTGGTGGCCCTTTTGACATCGGGTGCAAAGTCCTGGTGTCTTTGCCACTGCTTGGACTTGAGGACAATTTTTCTTAACATGACCTTGCTGGCTGCATCCAAAACAGGTTTTTTTGGCAGACTCCTCCAGAATATTTCCCCCAATGGCTGAAGCCATTACCTGTCCCATAATGTGATGCCTGTCTATATCTCTACATAGCTTAAGATAATTATTTAAACTCTTATTTTTATGAGGTCTAATGGCCTCCTTACAATATTTATTGGCATTTTCAAAGGCCAATTGCTTTACTATTGGCATGGCTTGATCAACATCCCCAAATACTCTCCCTGCTAATTGAAGCAGATGATCTACAAATTCTGCAAATGGTTCTGACGGCCCCTGAATGAATTTAGATAGTTGTTCACCAGCAGCTTTATTAGGCAGCCCTTTCTGTGCTCTGGTAGTGGCTACACTAATCTGTGCATAAACTGTGGAATCATACAAAATCTGTGCTTCTAAAGTGGCATACTGCCCTGTACCCATGAGCATCTCAAGATTACGAGCCAGAAAGCCTGCAGTGGCATTTCTATTAGCTGTAGTTTGACAATGTTCTTGAAACTCACTCCTCCAAATTAAATAATCCCCCCCCACCAAAATAGCAGTACAACACAACTGCATCCAATCACTAGGGGTACAATTTAAGGCAGAAAAAGATTCAAGTACAGCTGTGGTAAAAGGAGCATGGGGCCCATATGACATTACAGCTTCCTTAAGCTGTTTGATGATTTTAAAATCTAGGGGATTGTGTTCCCTTTGAATCTGACCTTGAGCATTTTGAGTCTCTATAACCAGGTAAGCAACTCCCCCCATTAACCCCTATATGGGTGCGGAAGGAAGGACCTCCATGTTGCAAAAGTTAGGGTTACGGGCTGGAGGTCTATCCTTGTAAGAATTCTTCTGTGATTTCCCTCTTAAGCATGTAGTATCATTTTCTAATCTGACTTCTGCATCATCTACCTCTGAAGATGACTCTGCAGAATCAGATAAATTGGAAGTTTGAAGGAATCTGACAGCCTCCTCTATCTGAGACTCCTCCAACACAGCTTTAGCTTCAGTTAATTGTTCTTGAACTTTAATATCATCACTAAGCAATGCATCTTTAACCAAGTGCCACAAAGAAAAAGTAGCTAAGAATATGGAATCAGGCCCTTCCTTATGTGAATATTTTTGTAAATCAATCTTAACCTGTTCCCAATCTGGTATATTAAATCCTCTGGAGACCAGAAACCAAGGACTAACATTCTGGAGGATTTGAATGAAATCTTTAGCTGTCTTGCTCTTAATGACAGTGCCTTGCCACCTCAGCTGTCCAATTAGCTGTTCCTCAAGGAGTGACTGCGAGCTAGCTGCACCCATATCAATTCACCCTTCTCTTCTCTTTTCTTTTCTTTAAACTTCTGGCCAGCCTTACCTTTGGGTGTTCATCAGCGCGTCCCTTCTTTCTCAGATCTCAATGGGACCTCCATTTGTAGTGATAACGCCCGCGCTACCACCACCCATTCACCATGTCCGAGCAAGGGGCTGTGGATCAAAAAACAGAGACAAGAGACAGCAGGTCATTCACCTCAGCAGAATGCCTAATGCCGTTTATTGAAAGAGGGAGGAAACCTTAAATACAGGCTTACAGCACAATGGGAGAAGCCAGGAGGGCAGAAGTTTGCTACTGATGTTTTACAATCTTGCATCTAAGTTGTTAATGCCCAATATGCAGGATACACAAACAAGAAACTTCCCTTAAGCATTCAAGGGTGTGGAAACCCGCAGGGAATTAACACAGGGAGAACATCAAGGTCAAGGTCAGCAAGCAAGGCAACAGCTACCCAAATGGGGGCCAGGGCCCTGCAGGCACCCACATATGTAAAAGAAATATTACTAAAGCTTAAATCACACATAAAACCCCACACATTAATAGCAGGAGACTTCAACACCCTACTCTTACCGCTGGACAGATCTGCCAGATTGAAACTTAGCAGAGAAATACAGGACTTAACTGATGTTATGACTCAAATGGACTTAATTGATATCTACAGAACATTCCACCCTAACAAAAAAGAATATACCTTCTTCTCAGCACCCCATTTTAGCACTTCTCTAAAATTGACCACATACTCAGCCACAAAGCAAATCTCAACAGATACAAAAAAATTGGAATAACCTCCTGTATTCTATCAGTCCACCATGGTTTAAAGTTAGATTTAAACCACAACAAAAATTACAGAAAGCCTACAATCTCATGGAAATGAAATAATGCTCAAAGTGTCACCAATGGGTCAAGGAAGAAAGAAAGAAAGAAATTACAGACTTCCTAGAGTTCAATGAATATGAATATACCACATACCCCAATTTATGGGATGCTATAAAAGCAGTGTTAAGAGGAAGATTCATTGTACTATACGCCTACATAAAGAAGTTGGAGAAATCTCACACTAGTGACTTAACAGCACACCTGAACACTCTAGAACAAGAAGAAGCATAGCCACCCAGTAGGAATAGATGCCAGGAAATAATCAAATCGAGAGCTGAAATCAATGAAATAGAAACAAAGAGAACAATACAAAGAATCAATGAAACAAAGAGTTGGTTCTTTGAGAAAATCAACAAGATAGACAAACACTTATCAAAACTAACCAAAAGCCAGAGAGAGAGCATCCAAAGTAATAAAATCTGAGATGAAAAGGGAGACAACTAACATTGAGGAAATCCAGAGAATCATCAAGTCATACTTCAAAAACCTGTACTCCACAAAACTGGAAAATCTAAAAGAAATGGATAATTTTCATGTTACACAACTCATAAGGAAAATTAAAAAAATCACATGTTTTCCATTATTTGCAGATCATATCCAATAGACACTACTGAGGTATGCTGATGTGTAGTAGATTTCTAAAATTCACAGTGATAGAAAGATTGTGGATAGAAACAGTACTTCCACAATGACCCCATGAAGCCTTTAAACACTTCTCTGACCCAAGATATATGCTAGTTCAAACCACTCACCATGCCTTAGGAGTATATGACACAAATATCATTTTCTCTGTATTCAAGTTTCATGCATGCCCAGGTTTAGACAAAGTAATAGCTGTCAACATGCCTCAGTGTCTTCCAGATGTTGAGATGTTGAATTTAGAGCTGTGATGTAATGTCTGAGCCTGTCCTTGTAAGGGGCCATATGTGATAAGAGTCATTTTTTTTTGCAATTACTATTCTATAATAAAGGAGATCTTACATCATAGGGGTCCATGCTATGCTGAAATATCCCTATCTTGGAAAGAGTGACTGATGGTTCAGATGGATAGAAGCTATAAACCTGTCATTGTGATCTGTCCACTATACCAAAATCTACTTACAGATTCAATACAACCCCAGTGAAAACCTCCATCTCATTGTTCATAAAAATAGAAAAAAAATCAATCTTAAAATTCATGTGGAACCACAACAGACCTAGATAGAAAAATAACAATTCTTTACAGACCAAATAATGCTGGAGGAATTATCATTCCAATCTTAAGAAATATTACAGAGACAATAAAAATACGTTGTTGACATAAATACACACATGTAGAACAATGGGACAAAATTGAAGACCCAAACATGAGGACATATATCTCAGTCACTTAATATTAAACAGTGTGCCAAAGGCATATGGTGGAGAAAAGAAAACATCTTCAATAAAAGGTGCTGGAAAATTGAATTTCCCCATGTGAAAAATGAGATGAGACCTATCACTTTGCACAAAACTAACTCCAAAATGGATCAAAGACTCAATATGAAATCTGAAACATGGAACAATATAAAAAACAGTATTTTTCTTTTTATTGATGAAAATTGTTTTTTGATAACTTTATGTGTATACATACACATATCATAGATGCATACATACATATACATACAGATATATATATATGCATATGCATATGATTTTGTTTATTTTATTTGCTCTCTGGTCTGATACCTTAATAAACCAAAAAGTTCTTCACCAACCAACAGTTCTTCAGTTTAATGTCATTTAGAGACAAGCACCTCACCAAGAAACCTTCAGGATGTTAATGCCACTCTGGGACTGCTGAGGTATTCATCCTCAGAGAATGACTAGTTACTGGTTCTTAATTCTGTACAGTTTTACAAAAAAAATTGTTAGATTGGCAAATCCCATATTGTGTAAAACAACCTAGTAAATCACAACTGTAACTGTAACATTTTTCTAATATGACTGCATTTGCTAAAGAATTAAGGAAAGCATTTTTTCTTTTTATTGATTATATATACATATATATATATATATATATATATATATATATATATATAACATATAGCATATATTACAGGGAGTCTTAAGCCCATTAGGTTGATGAACATGAATAACCGTCAAAACTGTGTTAGAGTTTAATCACAGTGATGCTTTTGCATGCATACCCACTTCGACATGTGCACAGGTATGGAGAGCCATATTGCAGAGGTGTGCCCGGAGGGCCTAATGTGTATAGAGGGGGCAAAGCTTCTTACCTACAATCAGGAATATGTTTAGCAGAGTTGATAGTGGACTTGGGCAGGATCTCAGGGGAGCTCCATCTTCTGTTTATGAGATCACAGTCTTAGCACCCTAAGGGGCAATGGTAGTCAGTCCCAAGTCCACTGTGTGCTTGATCTCTGATTCCTTAAGCTAGCCGTTGACTCCCTTGTGCACCGTTGCTTGATTCGGGCTCCACATTGACTTTCTCTCACTGTATAACAGTCTCTTCTGTTTTCCTTGCTACCGTTGTCTTCATTTGTCCTGTCTGGAACTGTGAATCAGATTCTGTACTTCTTAATAAACTTGTTTGGCATGAGACACAGCTTTCGTAAAACCGCCTGAACCCCAATTTTACCTTCCTTGTCCTTCTGTCTCCTTGTCTTCTGAACCCATGGTCCTGTCTCTCAAGACTCTGACACTGAACAATGACTTGCTGGTCCAGTTTACATAGGAACATACAGGAAAGTTCACACATATACTGAAACAAATGTGCACAAAAAGAAAATAACATACATCTCATCGTTTTTTTTAAACTACTATGTGCAATTGTTGTATCATTATCCATAGTGGATTTTAGTCTGATTTTTTTATGTTTTGGAAACTTCTTACATGTATACAATGAAATATGACCACATATATGTATGTATATATATAGTGTGATATATATATGTATATATACCATATATTTACTCAATCCAATCCTCTTTTTATATCATTTATCATTGTTTCTGCCTGATTTCCTATAATTATTTTTGATAACCCAATAATTGTAATTTGTACTTCCTAAACAAACAAGCATGAGTGTAGGGTCATTCACTTAGTGTGGGAAAACTAACAGTGACTCCAAATTCCAAATAGAATGATTCCCCTGCTCCAGCAGCTGTCAACTGCCACTAGCTCATCAGTGAGGGCTTAGGCCTGCAGAGTGTCTGCCCTATATATGCATAGAATTATTTTAGATATATTTATTTTTACTTTATGTGTATATTTAAGTAGGTATAGTATGTATGTGTATTGTGTACAGTACATGCAATTCCAATGACAGACAGAAGAGGGCACTCGATTCCCTGGAAGTAGTATTATAGGTGGTTGGTGCTGAAAATGAGAATTGGGTCCTCTGCAAGAGCAGCAATTGCTCTTAGGCAAAAACACGTCTCTCCAGCCCTATACATAGTTATTTAATATAATCTAATGTTCCTTCATTCACTGATCAGTTCAAGTTTATTGAATATAAAGAATATTTATATTCAATATTAATATTAAGAATATATATTTATTTGTTCAATTTTCTAGATATATCTAGCATGTATTGTTTCCTGCATTATACATCCAAGTAATGATTATATATAAAATCTATATAGTTACATATATTTTTATTTAATTAATTTATTTTTATGTGTACAGTTGTTTTTGTTGATGTAAGTCTGTGTGCCTGGTGCTCACATAGGCCAGAAAGGGCATCATATTCAGTGGAAATGGAGTTAGAGATTACTTTGAGCCATAGTGTGGGTGCTGGGAATCAAACACAAATCATTTTTGAGAGCAGCCAGTGCTCTTAACTACTGAGCCACATCTCTAGCACTTATATTAGTTAATTTTCTGTACCTGTGACAAAAATTCCTGGAAGAACAACTTGATGGAAGGTTTATGTGGTTCTTGCTTTCATGGGATTCAGTACAAATTTCCTTGACTTACTGTCCTTGCAGAGACTATCAGGACAGTAGGTATGTGTGGTGAAGGAGTTTCCTCAACTCTTTATAGATGGAGATTATCAGAAGCACTGGGCACCAAGCACAGCATCCAAAGTCACACTGACATTGTTCTGTTTAAGCCAGGAGGCAGCTGCATCTCCTATATAGTCTAATACCTTCCTCCATCACCTGAGGACCAGACGTTCAAAACATGCTCCAGTGGGTGATGTTTAATTTTTCTAAGCACTAAAGGATGTGACATAACTGTTTTTATTAGCATTTATTAATGAGTTATCTACACAGTTCCCACTACTGTATATCATGGTAATTGTAATTACTCTATTCTCCTTTCAAGTGTGATCAGTTTTATGATTACATGTAGCATAAGAACACTCACACATTTGTGTAAGACATTAATGTGAAATGAGGCCATGAATTTGAAAGTAAGTAAGGAGGGATATGTGGAAGGTTTGGTGGAAAGAATGAGAAGTGGGAAGAGGAATATATGTAGTTATAATACAATTGAAAAAAATTAAGTGAATCTTTATTTTTCCCACTAAATTGACTGATGCACTGGGATACAAGGGCCGGGGAACCTAGGTTATCATTAATGACAAGATTCCCCTTGGGGGAAGAACATTTATATCACTTCAACTTACTCTTTTTGCTAGAGATTCTAAAATCCAATACTCCCAACCCCAGACAGGCTCAACTTCTGAAAACCCATAGTCCATTCATCTCACTACATTGTACAGTTCCCTTCATTCATTTGATTAAATATAGACTTATTGTCTACTAATTATTCTTTACAATTTTCCCTTTCACTTTGACCATGTTTATCAAGTCATATATGATATTCTGGACATAAAGTAAGTTTACTTTGTGCTCCACAGCAGCACAACTTCTAATCTAATCATAAATAACCTAGAGAGACCAACATTTGCAAAAATATAAGAATGCCTGATGTAATCTTGGGCATCCTCTGTTATTGGGCCTTTGGATTAATGGCCTTGACACACAGTTCTCTCCTTTGGTCGTCCTGGTTGGGAGAACTACAGAGGTTAATCTTTGTCTGCACAAGAGATATTTTTGAAGTATACATTCTTATGTTTTAATTAGTTCTCAATGTGATCAATTTTCAAGTAATATCTTTGTGCATATTTCATTTTGATTGATTCTTTCACCAATCTGTCTCTCTGTTACCACTTCTATGCTATATCCTATTATAATAAACTCCTACTTCCATTCTTTTCTGTTATTTCCTCTAATTTATCATCTTTTATTCTAGTCTCGCAGGCAACACCTTTTATTGAGATTTTCACGTATGAGTACTGTATTGACATCAATCCATCCCCTCCCACTTCCTACGCCAACTTTTCCCTTGTTCCCCCTGCTGCTTGTCAAATTCACAGCAACTTTTACTTTACATATGTGTACTTTAAATCTGCAAGTCTGTTTAGTGTTGATCATATGTATATATTTTAGGGTAACCACATGTTATTGGATAACCAATTAGGAGGCTTATCCTTATAGAAGGCTAATTCTCCCTTTCTCAGCACTCATTAATTACCTGTAGCTTTTCATTCAGAGGTAGAGCCTTGTTAAATTTTCCATTCATGTTGTCATGTCAAATGATGCTGCCACAGTTCAGGTCTTGTTCAGAAAGTCATGTTCTTGAAATTTCATGATTGAACTTAAGATCAGTTCAATAGGAAAGGAATCATCACTGACACAATAAACTTAGTCTACTATCCATGGCTTCAAGGCCATAAACCTAGAAGAGAACCAATTATTTCCACCTTTGCAAACCAATATAATATAAAACTACATTCTATATACTTATCCTGATACCCACTGGTAGGAGTAGGTCTCAGCTATAATCGGCAGAGTGGTTTCTGTTTTTAGAAGATAGAGACTGACAACAACTTGTCAAAATGAAGAGAATAACCAAATATAGGGTGTGAAACCACAGTTGATACATCTACAACACAAGCCCTACAACTAAGGCTCACAGAACAACAGGGAAGAAGGACTGGAAATGTTAGAAAATCCCCAGGACCAGAACATCTGCTGGGAGATTACATCCTCTCCATATACCAAGGAAGCAGTGCATACAGGCCCCTTTCTACCTTCCTGTATATTTTCTTTATTTGCTCCTACATTTATATCTATCTATCTATCTATCTGTCTGTCTGTCTATCTATCTATCTATGTATATACCTATTTATATGTATATATGTCACAGGCAATGATGTATATATGAGAGAAAATATGCTATTTTTCAGATCCATACATTTTTTCAAAAAATTCTGTATTTTAATTTTTTATTCACACTTGAATAAAATTCACACACACACACACACACACACACAATGTACACTGATTAACATGTACTCACATAAAATCTTTTAATTCTTATAATGCATACAGTCCCAATGTTGACATATCCCTATTGGTAATGATATTATTGGAAAGATTTGATGACAGTTTTAATAATTTTATCCATCTTTATGTATTGTTCTTATTAAAGATACAATTTTAGTATATCTGGGCTCACTGGCATGAAAAAAATGATAGAATATAATGGACTAAAATGAATAGCAAGAGGGTAGGCAGTATAAATATTAGGACTCTCTGAATTCTAACATTCGCTTTTGATATTAGCAAGTACAACAGAGCCTGCCAACTGAGGCTTAGTGTCTGATGAGAAGAAAGGGGCAAAATGCTGGAAAACATGGAGCTGTTGCTATGCTGGCATTGACCAGCCACCTGGTGGTTCCGTTTACAAAGCTTAAACACGTAGTTAAGATGCCAGAAGTTGTATAAAAGAACACAAACTCACCAGGAAAAAAAATGGTTTGGGTGGCTCTGGTCTCAGGATATGACCTACAACACAGAACTCTCTGAAGGTTTTGGACCCTCTGCTTGTGTTTCATCAAGAAAAGCACCATGGAACCACTGGCTCACATCAGGATTCCAAAACACATGACATCAGAAGAACATAATAAGATTACATAAGGCAGAGATTAGATTTTGAAGCTTGGCCATGGCATAGTATAGAAAATATTTAATCCAAGTGCAGATTCTTGTATCTCATTTGTCTGTTGTGAGCACAGGAATGAATCCATTAACCATCAATTGCAGGGACCAGCACTGGATGACAGAAGATCCAGTGATGTTGGGGGCTCTGTCATGTTTGTATTTGGCATTCCTTATGGTGATCATGATAGTCTGGAAGACATTTAAGAGAGATGTATAACCAAGGGATGCTTTCTGGAAACTCTATGAAAAAAATCAAGGTTAGACACAATGTTATCTAGAAAATATGTCTGACCAAAGGCAGTTATTGTCTGATGGATAGAGAGACTAATCATGAAGTTAGCTCCTGTCAGGCGTTTGACAATTATGTCTTTAGGCCTAGCACTGACCCCAGAGAATTCATCAATAATAAAACAGCCAATCAAGGCTCAGTTATCCAGTATTCCTAGTGCAATCTGATTTGCATTTCCCTGATGATTAGGGATGTTGAGCAATTCCTTAAATGTTTTTCAGCCATTTGAGCTTTCTCTTTTGAGAATTCTCTGTTTAGTTGTATAGCCCATTTCTTAATTGGACTGTTGGGCATTTTGATGTCTAATTTCTTGAGTTCTTTATATATTCTGGATATCAGTCCTCTGTCAGATGTGGTGTTGGTGAAGATCTTTTTCCATTCTGTAGGCTGTCACTTTGCTTTGTTGACCTTATCCTTTGCTCTACAAAAGCTTCTCAGTTTCAAGAGGTCCCATTGATTGATTGTTTCTCTCA
The DNA here is from genome assembly GCA_902168405.1 of Peromyscus aztecus. Taxonomy (NCBI): domain Eukaryota; kingdom Metazoa; phylum Chordata; class Mammalia; order Rodentia; family Cricetidae; genus Peromyscus; species Peromyscus aztecus. Next base: position 26,761 of record CABHPQ010144829.1, read on the forward strand.
GTGTCTGTGCTACTGGTGTTATATTTAGGAAGTGATCTCCTATGCCAATGCATTCAAGACTACTTCCTACTTTCTCTTCTAGCAGGTTCAAAGTAGCTGGATTTATGTTGAGGTCTTTGATCCACTTGGACTTAGGTTTTGTGCACGGTGACAGATATGGATCTATTTGCAGCCTTCTACATGTTGATATCCAGTTATGTCAGCACCATTTGTTGAAGATGCTTTCTTTTTTCCATTGTACACTTTTGGCTTCTTTGTCAAAAATTATATGTTCATAGGTGTGTGGATTAATATCAGGGTTTTCAATTCAATTCCATTGGTCCACATGTCGGTTTTTATGCCAGTACCAAGCTGTTTTTATTACTGTAGCTCTATAGCAATCTGAGACAGAAAGAGGATCCCCATGGCCAGTTCTGTGGATGACATTCTGCTATACTTCTGTGACTGTCACTTAATGTGAGATCCAGAGAACTCTTCATAGACATGTAGGACTACTGTTTTTATGCCATGCTAAATATTGTGTATTCCAACTAATAGTACATTCCATTATTGAGGACTTACAAAGTTTGTCAATTTCATAAGCGATTTCCTAAGTTTGAAAGTGTCCTGCAGGTGGTGAAAGGTCATCTTTACAGTGTTCTTCACTTTGAGTAGGCATTTTGCACAGTGCCTCATAATACTAAATTTGAATTTGTTATAGCCTTATTCCTGGGGTTCCAGTGATGAGACTGTAAAGACTATTCATTATACTTTAGAAATAGAGAAAGAGTGATGGAAAGAGAGGGTTGGACTTTGATGAATACTCAGTGGTGGAAAAACATAAGCTGTGAATGGATTTGAATTCTGGAGTCGTTCTCCTCAAAATTTCCTGAATGAACCAAATGAAAATGACTATAACACACACACACACA
>CABHPQ010144829.1:28751-47784 GCA_902168405.1 Peromyscus aztecus
TGTGTGTGTGTGTGTGTGTGTGTGTGTGTGTGTGTGTGTGTGTGTATGGAAAAACAATTAAAAAACATAGGTTATGAAGATGAGAAAAATTGTGAGGTGTATTTGAGAAGTGTTGGAATGAGTAAAGAGAATGGGGGGAATGATGTAAGTATAGTTAAATTTCAAAAATTCAAAAAACAAAACTGAAATGTTTTCTTCACCACAAGGTGAAAAATTCTTCATGTGTCTCAGAATGTTGTCATGCCAACATTATAAAATGTATTGTATTGCACTATACTATGTACTCTAATAATTTACTTGCTAATTGTGATAACTTGCTTTTTCTTTGACTCCCATTTCATTAGAACTTCTTCTCACATTGAATGAATCTGTTCCTCTGCTGATAACACTAAAATGAGGCAGATTACATATTTGAATATTAAGGAATGAATTGAACACAATCAAGAATAGTGTCAAAAATCTGAAATTTCTATCTTACCAATAGATAAGACCCTATTGCTGAAGATACCATATACTTGAGTCATAGACCATGGAGAAAAAAAAATGAGTGGTTACCTGGATGGTTCATCCCTACTGGATAGTTTTCATAGTGCTAGATGTAATCATAAATCTTACTCAGAGGTGAACCTGAGAAATATAACAACAATAACCATTGTGAAATAGTGTCATGAGCATCATGGGAGTAATGAACCACTTTATGATTGAGTTGAAAGTCCACTTCCCAAAATGGAACACATGCCTGGAACCAAATCAGGTACAATAATATGTGGGTAGAGAATACCCAGTCCATCTTGAAGAACTTATTACTATTATTCTGCTAAATGGACATAGTAACAACCTGTCTCATAAGCTCTTGTCTTTATGCTAATTGATCAGTACATCTCTCAACCCTCATCAAAGAAGCTTCCTTTTGAACTATATGGTGATTACGAGAATAAGGGACTCTGGAAAGCCCAACAAAAATTAGGATGTCTCTATCACATCTCTTCCTCCCAAGAACTAGGAATCATCATGGAAGAAGAGGCAGAAAGTACACTAGAATAATTCTGCTAGAAGATGATTCCAAACAAACAGGTTTTGAACAGACAGAACAGGGTACTTGCACTTGTGAATTCACTTGTTATGGCAGTATGCACAAAACCTGAAAATGATCAAGTGAGACAAAATTCCAGAAGATTGAATGTTGTCAGGATGTCCCACTCCTAGCTGAAGAGGTGTTGACAACAGATGACTTCTGGATAGGATTTGTCACATTATTTTAAGGATTTGAACTTTGAAATGCTACCCATGCTTCCATAGATGCCCTGTGCTAGGCACGTACTACCATCAATAAGTACATTAAGTAATTGTTTTTGCTTTGTTTTGTATTGTTTTATTTTTAGAAACACATGAAATTTGGAGGGAATAGTGGCGGTGGGGGGGAATAAATAACATGGAAGGAAATAATGGTCGAAGAACTTGACTAAAAGGCATATCAACCTATGAAATACTCAAAGAGATATTAAATAGTAAATTTTCTAAATCTTTTAAAAAGAACTAAGTTTATTTGTATGCGAGAAAGTCAGAGAATCCTATATCCAATGAAGCATAGAGACTTCTGTAAATTTGTCCTGAATCTGACCTCAAAGTTTCTAGCACCTTCCACTGGAGACCTGGTCATCCTTTGTGATCAGGAAAACTGAATAGGTCCTCAAAACACCTTATGTCATTGGAGATATACTTGAGAAACTCTTAAGTGTCTTTTTAATTAGCAACTGGAAAAAGTTTCATAAATGATTTTGTCTCCCAAAGCCACACTGTCATTGCTAGGGAAGGTTACATGAAAATTGTCAATCTGAAGGGAGGTGAGGTAATAGAGTCTCAAACTTTTATCTCTGGCTTGAATTTGAGCTCACTCCCGCTCTCACAGTGCTGGTTATTATGAAGTCAGGATCTGTACACTGAGCCCACCACATTGCAGAGGTAAGAATCCAGGTAAGTACATGATATTGCAATGTGCTGCTGAGCCAGTGTAAGTGCTCATGTCTGAAGATGGGAATTCTGGGTAGAAATAGATCTGTGGAACAAAGAGGGAAGGCACAAGAATTATTACATAGTTAAGAGGTGAGTGAGAAAGAACAAAGTATTAGTAAACTTGTGCAAGTTCCTATTTGTTTTTACCATAATCTAAGTCTCCTACTGGGGGTGATTATGGGTAACACCAGGGTAATACAGCCCATGTGTGAAAATGATGAAGGATTGTAGAAATAAGTCAATGTTATAACTCACTTACTTCACATGATGTGTAGTGTAGACTAACATTGCACGTATTATTGTTTTAGGTGAACTTCCTGGATTCACAGCCATAGTAGTCATTAGAATGGACATATAAGGAACACACAAACATGGGAAGGCACACAATATGAATCTCATATGGAGTAAAATGTACTCTTATTTAAGAGTACATTGATGAGCTACAGAGGCAGTAACTGTGTCTGCATTGAATGAGCCCTGGTACAATGACTATTTGAATCTTCCCTGTGAACTTGGGAAAATAACACTGAAGGGAAGAGTTGCAGTATGAGTATGAGGCAAAGACATAGAGGTCCAAATCTGTCTTTAATTTTCTCCTCTGGTATAGTTGTACTCAAATTTTAAACATATCTTGATGAAGTGCCTTCCCACTTTTTATCATTGTTGCTAATGGAGCACAGGGCCTTTCTTTCTTTCTTCTTTCTTTTTCTTGCTTTTTTCTTATTTGTCCATGACATACTTTTCCTACTATTGAAGCAAAAAAGCATACTCCTATATCTTAGAGGACTTTTGCAAATAAAATACCTCTTGGAATACAATAGGTACATCAAAAATTATACAGTAAGGTCCTCAAAACTTTCCTTTAACTACTTTAGCAAAATCAGACCTATGTTGCATTTTTGAAGGGCACAGACTTATAGGTAACATTTAAAAATTCGTGCACATTTTCCTTGTGTGTGATTGTACATTTTGTTGTTTTTCTTAGTATATGTGAATTTGAGAACATATTATTGTCTTCCTAACACTGATATGCAAAATTTCTTTTTTTAATGAACCAAGATTGTTTATAGCTAGGAAAACACTTGAGAATAACCCCTCAGAAGACCAGATACTAGGAAATCATTCACTGTGGATTGCATTTTGTATCATTTAGTCACATTTATTACAGTAAGACCATTTTCGAGACATAATCGTTTTTTTTTTTTTATTTTACTATTTGTAATGGAATTCTTTATGAGAAGATTCAGATTTTGAGAAGTGACAAGTGGCACTATGCTGGTTTGTAAAATGGATGTGATCCAGATTCTCGGGATTCATTTTCATTGTCAGTGGTGGGGTTGTGATGGCATGTCAGTCTTAGAATACTACTCTTATCTCTGTCTTTTGACTTTCAGTGTGTTGACTTGGCTGCTTTTGCTTGCACTCAGGGTTATGTTTTCTTTTGTCCAACGATGACTTTTCACACACTTTAATTTTCTTGTAATCTTTGTTTTCTTCAGTCATCAATTCCCAAAAGTTTTTTTTTATAAATATTTTCAATTTCTGGGCAATTTCAGTACCATAACTTTCCTAATCCCCGTGGGTCACATGAGCTGGAGTAGAAACAACTTCTTTCATCACTCTTGGTTTCATCTCCCCATCCTCTCCATTGTTGCCTCCAGAAAAGTCTGGAATGTGCTTATTCTTTTCCCTCTTCCTGTAACATCCCCCCTTACCTTTTTCACAAAAGATACACTATATCCTCATTTTTTCTCCTGAATGTCTCATTTCAACCTAAATTACATGATTCTCCTGATTTCCTGAGAATTTCTCCTTCTTTCTGTTCAAGGACTTTGACACACTTGTGTCTCTGAGTTGAGGTTTTTAGATCGTCCTTTTGCAGTTGCTTAGACACCTGCAGATGGCGCTGGTCCACATGGTTCCAATGTGTGTTTGATGCCAATGAAGCTCAGCCTCTTGTAACTGCATGCTATGAGACATGGTGTATTCCTACAGGACAGCAAAATCTCCACACACTTCCCTCACACTTTAGAACTTTCAGTGCTCACATTGGTCATGGTGGATGCACAGTGTCTGGAACATGGTGACATCTGTGCATGCCAACCATGCTGTCCATAGCAGTCACACATTTGTCCCATGCCTGAGATGATATGGGGTCTCCCAAGGCCGTAAATGATATGTAAAATTATATTTTGTGCTCATCAGTTAGTTGATGATGAGCTGCTACTGGGCATTTCTGGTTAATCTACAGGTAAAAGCTTTCATTATTGTCACTGGGTGATGTAAAAACTAAGCTCATTTGTGTGGTTGTTTTTAAAAGTGGGATGACTGGGGCCTTTTGTTACTTCCCCCTTCCATGTGAGCATGTGTGTTGGTGTCATTATTCAGATTTGTTTATGCAACCATGTTGAGACTTCATGGGCATAACTTTCCCAACATTTTAGGAGATGTAATCTCACAACAGATACATATATCTATGGCTCTTAAAATATTTCTGATTCCTCTAATACAATGTGCCCTGAGCCCTGAATTCAGGGGTTGTATTGTGGGTGTATAACTGGAACTTGGCACCACACAACAACAAGATCAGTTGTTGTCTGTTTTTGATCACTCATGCTTTTTCTCTTTTCTACCTTTGGATTACCTGTATTTTTTGTAATGATCTTTTGCATTGAGAAGATTTTCCTTTAGTGGCTAGAGCTACAAGAATGAAGGAATTGCTTTGAGTGCAAGAAAATAGGCCCTACTTTTTTTATCTGGCACCAAACTATAAACAGTGATATCATGTATGTACAAGTAACATTATACAGATTGAGCTGATTTTATATATTTCATATACTGAGCTGTATTTATATATTAGTATAAAACATAAACAAATATACATTTACATGTAACAAAAATTAAAGAAAAAGAGGCCAAAGACCATGAATTTGAGAGTTGGGGTGTGTGTAGGTACATGGAAGTGGTTGGAGAGAAGAAAGGCACAATGATACAATTATGTCTTTTTCTTTCAAAAATTAAAGAGATGCAACTACAGCTTATAAAAATTATTTACCTTCTTTAACACAAATTAAATTATAGTTCTACAAATTTCTTCTTCTCAGAATAGTTAAATACAGATGAGAATGTTGGAAAAAATTTGAAAGTGTGATTATTGATGGGTAGGGTTATGTTTGTCCTGATTAAGCACATGTGTCCCTTATGTCAATGTGTGTAGTGGCATTCACAGATACTGCAAGGCATGAGATTCTTGGTTTTCATATAGGAGTCACCAAATTTTGTATTATCAACATTTTCTTCCTTTACTTTTTATTGATTATTATTTTGTTTGGATTGTTCTTTATTTTTTATGTTTTGATAGGTTACAAAATAGCAAGCTTCCTTAAGGCATTTTCATACTTACTATTTTGATAGGCTTAACCCCTCCATTTCCCCCATTTCTCTTCCCTCATCCCAGCTTATATAGTCCAATATACACAATTCCTTCCTTCAGTTTCAAAACACATGTAGTGTTTTACCATCCTGATCACACTTTGAACTGTTCTTATGGGCCCCTTTCAAATTTCGTGGATGCTACCCACACTCACTCCCACATAAACACACATTTCTAGATTAGAAGCTGTGAAGTCATGCTTCTGATAGTGGTATCTGTCTTTCTTGGCCTTTATTACATTATTTAATAGAGTATTTTCTATTTCTGCTGCAACCATTTCCTAGGGTGCTCTACATGACAGTGCACAGGGAAGGGGAGCCTGTATTTGGTAGTTTCTAAGGTCTCAGCTCATCTCCTCATTCTGTGTAAACTTCTTTAGATCCTAGGCTACATTGACAATTATACCCCAGCTCTTGATTGACAACTGACTGTGAAGGGCAACAGGGATCTCCCTGGGGCTGCATGGTTCAGCCAGGTACTGATTCACAGCTAATACTGTCTGCTTCTGCAAGGGGATCTCACCCAATTTAGGAATGGTTTGCAGACAACTTCTCTCATGAGACTAGAGTGTGGTGTCTTAAGAGATTCCTCCATCTTTCCTACACTGGTGGGTTGTGTAATCTAATGCCTTCTTTTCTGTCATTTCCACTCTAGACTTCTGAGTGGTGTCTGATTATCTCAGACACAATTTTGACAGAGACACTGAATATTTCTCCAGTAGCTATTACACATCAGATATTGTCCTTCTTTCAATTTCTCCTAGCACATTTTGCTTATTTCATTCTGTTGTGCATTCAGTGAGAGTTCATCACTACAGATTTTTCCTTCTCTTTAACAGTCCCGACTAGAGTGTGCTCACATGTGTATGTATCTCTGAGGTGTGACTTATCATAAGTGCCAGCTCATTACTCAATATGATATAATGTGTAACTTGAAATACCATTCTATACCATTTTGTGCTTTTAATATTTTTTTCTTATCTCAGACTGTTGTGGGGTAAAGACCAAAAGACCACAGAGCCCAACCAAAGTCCATATTCAGAGTTTGTATTTAGGAGCCTTGGTGACTGCCTAGAGAGATATACTTCTCCCCAGAGCTGCCAGGAATGCCTTTTACATGGAGCTTGTAAAGGCAAATAATCTAGAAAATCATCATCCTGGCTAGCAATTGTCAGGGGAAAGCAAAGCAAGGAAGCAATTTACAGAATCCAAACTATGCAGTTAGCTGTGGCACTTCAGCCCCCACTCCCTAGAACAGGGTTGGGTACATTCCCAAGGGAATTTTCATGGAGTGGGTAGAAAAGGGACAGTCAATTTCAGGTTAAATCTAAGAAGGCTCCACTTGAGAAAAATAGAAGAACCTTTGCCCTATCACAAGACTATAGATTTTAGTGGTATTATACATTTCTCATTAATATCTTTGGACTTTAGGTGAGATATACATTAAGAATTGCTTTAATAAAGAAAAGTGACCATGATCCAGTGAGTATATAGGCAACACAAATTGGACTTGGTATTTTTCCTTTTTTTTAAATTTTCTTTGGGGGAGGTCACGGAAGAGAGGGTAGACATGGGATAAAAGGGAAGTGACTCTAATCAGGTTTCATTATGTGAAACTTCCAAGTAATGAATAATAATGTTGTGTTGGAAAAGCATATTGATTTATTTAAATTTTGTGGCTGTTCTTAAAGCTGATTTCTTTTACAACATGACTAGAAAATATCAGTTCAGTTATTAAAGACTTACGTTCAGTTTGTTTACACTACCTGTAACAATTTTTTAATGGGCCATCATCTTATCATCCTGAGTGTTTCATTTTTAGGAAACCTGACCACTATTTTTCCTTCAACATTTGTGTTCTGAAGTATTAAGAATTTCAAAGTAACAAACATGGAAAATAACTATTCCTGTCAAAATTTTGGGGGTAAGGTATTTTATGTAATCTAGGCTGGCCTTGAACTCCTGAATTTCAAGGACACTCAGTTTCAGCCTCTGAGGAGCTTCATGGATTAATGGCATCTTTCTTCACCCCTGGCTACCATCATTTGCCATTATTCATTTGACCTAAGAAATAGTGTGCCCATATTCATAAAGGTATTGTACTGAATCACAGAATGAATATCTGGAATCTGGCTATCAGAATCATTTTCTTATCACAAACTTCCACTGGAATTCTGGGAAATCTCCATCTTAAGTTCTACTATCTAGTCCTTTACTACAGAGAATATACATTAAAGCCCACAGACTTGATTCTCATGCACCTAATAGCAGCCAATACCTTAGTCATTGTCTCTGCAGGAGTTCCCCAAACAATGGCAGTTTGGGGATTGAAGGAGTTCTTGAATGATTTTGGATGTGACCTCCTACTGTACATTCAAGGATTTGCTCGAAGTGTGTCCATTGGTACCACTTGCCTCTTGAGTGTCTTCCAGGCCATGACCCTCAGTCCCAGGGAATTCTGTAGGATTGACCATACAGTCAAAGCTTCAAAGTACATTGACTGCTCCATTCCCCTTCTGTGGGTCTTCTACATGGTGATATGGTTCACTTTTCTTATGCACACACTTATCAAAATGAACAGCAAAAATATTACAAGAGGTCGAGATTTTGGATATTGCTCTACTGTAGGGCGTGATGAAATCAGTGACTCACTCTATGCAGCATTGGTGATATGTCCTGAGTCCTTTTTTGCTGTGCTCATCACATGGTCCAGTGCCTCCATGATTGTCGTACTCTACAGACACAAGAGGAGGGTTCAAAATATCCGCAGCTCTCATGGGTCCAGGAGAAACTACCCTGAGTCCAGAGCGACCCAGAACATCCTTGTCCTGTTGGCTACCTTCCTGGCTTTTTATATTCTCTCCACCATCTTGAGAGGCTGCATTGCTCTATTGTATCATATTGTATCATCACGGTTGGTGGCTGGTGTACATTTCTCGCCTCACTTCTCTTTCTTTTCCATGTTTTGTACCATTTGTTATTATGAGACATTACTCAATTTTGTCCTTATTTAGTTTGATATGGTTAAGAAAATAAATTTCTCCTAATTTTAGTATAACTATGTAAAATATTAGTTTGTCTTGTCATACAAATTTTACTCAATTATCACCTTATGAAATCAACAAAGTAAGTTAAGGTTTAGCACCTTGTCTTCCTAAGACTAGTCAAAATGAGTATGAGATTTTTTTTCAGACGGTTGAATCAACAGCCTGTATGAGCTGATCATACTGTATTTAGTGCACTGTAGTCTTCAACTTTCAGAAAGTGAAGTTTTTCCCTTGCCCATATGATGTGCAAAAAAGCCAATAACTTATTGCCAATAGAACTGACTTTCTTGTGGCTTTTATACTCTCATGGAATCTTGCCTGCTTGCCTGCTGTTGGATAGACATCTGTGTATACCACACTCTAATTGCAAGGCAAACTGACATCACGGTGGACCATAAATTATACTTCTGGTAGCCCTTGTCCCATGACAGCTGCTCTAGCATGCTCTGGGACCAGAAATCTTCTTCAGTGATCATTTCCCATGTGTTTTGATTTCAGCTGTTCCAGAAAAAGAAAATGTTTGACTGTTCCCAACCTTACAGTCACAGTGTTCAACAAAGTCTGTGAAGATCGGCATCTCCTCTAACCATGAAGGACAAAAATTGTGACCCCTATCTTTCTCTTTGTACCAAAATTAATTAAAAATTATGTTTATGTTTATGAGGTGATCTTCAATAATGTTAGATAGTATTTTTCCTTTCCCCCTTTTATTTAACATAGCTTTTTCTCATATTATATTACCTGAGTACAGTTTCCTCTCATTTTAATCCTCTTAGATACACCCACATCCTCTCCCATCTAGATCCATTCCCCTTTGGTTTCTTATTAGAAAAAAAGAGGCTTCTGAGAGGTAACTAAAAAAAAACATAATAAAATGTAATGAGCTCAAACAAAAATCATCATATTGAAACTGGACAAGCAAGCCAGCAGAAAAAATAAAGGGAACTCAAGAGAAGTGCCAAGATTCAGATTCATTTGTTTCTGTATCCAGGAGTCCCACAGAAGTCCTGAACTAGAAGTAATCATTTAAATACAGAGGGCTTGCAGCAGAACATGTAAACTTGTTATTGCTGCCTCAGTCTCAGCGAGTTCACATGAGCTTTGCTCAGTTGAGAGAACCTGGCCCTCCTGATGTCCTCCCCTGTCCTCTTAGTCTCTCCCACTCCTTCTGCCTCCTCTTCTGTGAGGTTCCCTGAGGTATGAGGGGAGAGATTTGATGGATACAACTCATTTAGAACTGTGTATTCAAAGGTCTATCTAATCTATCTATCTATCTATCTATCTATCTATCTATCTATCTATCTATCTATCTATCTATCTATCTATCTATTTGTCTGTCTGTCTGTCTGTCTGTCTATCTATCTATCTATCTATCTATCTATCTATCTATCTATCTATATCGATCTACCTATCATCTATCTATCTACCTATCTATATCTCTGAGTATGAGTGTGTGTGTGTGTGTGTGTGTGTGTGTGTGTGTGTGTGTGATATCTGGGTATGGGTCTTTGTTTTTGTTACCATCAGTTGCAGAGGAAAGCCTCTCTGATGTTGGCAGAATAGACACAGATTTATGAGTGTAGCAGAATAACATTAGGAGTCATTTTCCTTTCTTTTCTATTTCTTCTTTTATTAGATAAGTAATATTTAGTTTTACCCTAGGATTCTTGAATATCCAGTCTCTGGGTTTGGTAAACAAACATTGTCAGGTATGAATTTTATCTCATTGACTAGGACTTCTGTCAAATCAGACATTGGCTGGTTACTCCTAAAAGGTTTGTCCCACCATTGCCTTAACATATTTGCAAGTAGTTAGATCAAAGATTTTCTGGTTGGTTCATGGACGCTAGAAGATGAGAGTAAAATTTCTATGTAGCCATCAGCTGGACCTCTCCATGTTCTGTGACTTGTATTGGTGTTGTCTTCAGCAGTGGGTCCTTGTCAGTTTGTTGAGAGCAACTCATTCTCTTGGTAACTGCCTGGGATATCTGGTGATTTCCATGTGTACACTGGATGGTGTTGTATGTTAACTTGATCCAAGCTGGCATCATCAAAGAGCCTTGGTTGAGGAAAAGCCTTCATGAGATCCAGCTGTAATGCATTTTCTCAATTACTGATTGATGTGAGAGATGCCTGTCCATGGGGGTGTTGCCATCCATGGGCTGATGGTCCTAGGTTCTGTAAGAAATCAGCTGAGCATCCTGTGAGAAGCAAACCAGTAAGTAGCTCTCTTCATTGGCCTCTACCTCAGCTCCTGCCTCCAGGTTCTAGACCTGTTTGAGTTCTGTAATGACATCCTCACATGATGGACTATGATCTGGAAGTGAAATGATCCTTTTCATCCCCAACTTGCCCCTTGGTCATGGAATTTTGTGGCAGCGATAGAAACACTAACTAAGACATTTTGGGATGCTTTGACCAACAGCTCAATTAGATGAAACAGAATCTTGGTACTGGAAGTTTTGGTGACATGAGTTGGCCAGTTGGGGTTCTTTCTCCCTCATTACTTGGGAATTTAATTAGCATCACATTCATACTAATAGGAAGTTTCCACTGAACTAGAACTAGGTTTCCATACTGCCCATCAAATGGCCTTCATTTCCAGCTGTCTCCTTCCTCATTCCCTCTCTCAAATCCATCTCCCCTCCCTTCCCACCTAATCTTCTTAATCTTGTCCCTCCACTACTCTGGCTCCAGAACAACCATAAAGTTTATTATATTTCCTTGTCCCAGGGAGATCTACGGTTCTCCCCTAGTTTCTTCCTCTATGCTTAATTTCTCTGACTTTGTTATTATTTATTTAAAATCTCATATCCAGGAATAAATGAACACATACCATGTTTGTCTTTCCAGGTCTAGGTTACCTCACTAAGGATTTTTTTTCTAGTTCTACCCATTTGTCTGCAAATTTCTTTGTTTTAAGAGATGAGTATGACTCCTTATGCAAAGGTATCACATTTTCTCCAATCATTATTATGTTGAGGGACATTTAGCTTGTTTCCAATTTCTGACTAGTATGATTAGAGCAGCAATGAACATGTTTCATCAAGTGTTCCAGTAGTTGGATGAAAAATCCTTTGGGTATAAGTCCAAGAGTTGTATAGCTGTGTCTTGAGGTAGACTGAGTCCCAATATTTTGAGGAACCACCACACTGATTTCAATAGTGGTTGTGCTTACTCCCAACAGCATTGCGGGAGTGTTCCCCTTACTCAAGTCTTTACCAGCATGAGCTGTCAATTGTTTAATTAATCTTAGCCATTCTGACAGGTTCTGACATTACATTCTGTTGGAATCTCAACATTATTTTGATTTGTAGTTTTTGGATTGCTAAGGATTTTTGAACATTTCTGTGTTCCTCAGCCATTTGAGTTTCATTTTGAAAATCACTATTGTTGTTTATATGTCTGTTTAAATTGTTTATCTCATCTTGACTTAACTTGAATCATGAAAATTATCCATTTCCTTTAGATTTTTCCAGTTTGGTGGAGTATATGTTTTTAAAGTATGTTTTTATGATTCTCTGGATTCCCTTTGTTTTTGTTGCTATTTCCACTTCTAATTTCAAAGTTTGTTAATTTGGATATTCTCTCACAGACATTTAGTTCATTAGATAAGGGTTTGTCAATTTTATTGATTTTCTTAAGCAACCAACATTTTGTTTTATTTACTTTTTTATTGCTATTGTAGTTTTTTTTTTGTTGTTGTTTTTTGTTTTTGCTTTCAGGCCTGAGTGTGAGTACCATTGCTGTCTGCTTCTTTGGGGTGTGATTTCTGTACTTTGTTCTAAAGTTTTCAGGTTTGATGTCAAATTCTTAGTATGAGATCGCTCCTATTTTATGGTCCACCCAGTGCTAAGAACTTGCATCTTAAAACTTTCATCATTGTGTCCCAGAAGTTTGGGTATGCTGTGTATTCATTTTCTTTCAATTCTTAAATATCTTTCATTTCTTTCTTAATTTTTGTCTTGAAGCATTTTTCATTCAGTAGGCACGTGTTCAGTTTCCAAGAGTTTCTAATATTTCTGCTGTTTCTGTTGTTGATATCCAATTTTAATCTATAGTGGTAAGATAGCCTCTATAGTATTATTTCAATTTTTATGTCTGTTGAGACTTGACTGGGGCCTGAGTTTGTGATCACATTTGGACAATGTTCCATGAGGTATGGAGCAGCATGTATATTCTTTGTCTCCAAGTGATGTGTTCTATCTCTGAGGTCCATTTGGTTTATAATGTCAGTTGTCTCTAGCCTTTCTCTCTTTAGTTTTTGTCTGGATGATCTGTCTCTTGGGGAGATCTGGGTACTGAATTCTCCCACTATCACTGTGTGAGGATCCATATATGATTTAGTTGCCCTGTTTCTTTTACAAACCTTGTGTTTGGTGCATAGTTATTAGGAAATGAAATGTCATATTGGTGGATTTTTCCTTTTCTGTTATGTAGTGTCCATCTATAACCATTCTGATTAGTTGTGGTTTGAAGTCTATTTTGTCAAATATTAAAATGGCTGCTTCAGCTTGCCTTTTTCATCCAATTTCTTAGCATATCTTTTCTATCTTTTTTCACTAATGCAATGTCTCTCCTTGAAGTTAACACAGGTTTCTTGGATGCAGCAGAAGAATGAATCCTGATTTTACATTCATTTTTTTAGTCAGTGCTTTTTAAAAGGGCATTGAGACCAATGATGTTAAAATATCAATGTGCAGTGTTTATTTGGTTGGTGTGTGTATTTGTGTGGTGTGTGTGTGTGTGTGTGTGTGTGTGTGTGTGTGTGTTCCCCTTCTTTGGATTGGCTTTCTGGGATTATTTATTCCTTGCTTTTCTTGGTTGTTATTAACCTTCCTCCACTGGAATTTTCCTCCTACCACCTTCTGTGTGGCTGGATTTTAAGTTAGATATTGTTTAGGTATATTTTTATCATGGAAAATATTGTTTTCTCCAACTACGGTCATGCAAATATTGCTGGGTGTAGTAGTCAGGAATGCAGCTGTGATCTCTTAGAGTTTGTAGCACATCTTAAGTTTATATCTCATCTTTTCACGCTCTTTTTCCTTTAGAGTTTTGATTAAGAAATGAAGTGTGATTCTAATAAATCTTCCTTTATATTTACTTGATTTTTTCACTTGCTGCTTTTAATATTCTTTAAGTTCTTATGGGATAATTAATAGACATTCCCACTGTGGATTCAAGGTAAAATATCTTTGAAAGTATTGGCATTTGACACTTATAAATGGAGATGGGCTAAGAGGCAGAAGGATCTGAGGAGGTTCACAGGTGGAAGAAAGCTCATGTTTTACCATGACCTGCTAAATACCCTGGGAATGGTGGCAGATAAGGAACTAATATCCAGTATTTACAAAGCCCTTTAGAAATTATGTGTCAAGGAAAAAGTTGACAATTATCAATGAGTTTGTGAATTGAATTTTTTTGCATTGACAGAAATGCAAATGGCCAATAAGTATTTCAAAAAATGTGTTTAACACCCTCATCATCATGAAAATAAAAATTAAGGTTATTTTATGATACCAATTCACCACATTCAAAGTACTATTATCAAAATAGTTGAAAAGAAATGTTGGAGGTGATGAGAGCTAGGAGTTATTCTTTTTCACTGCTGCTGAGGGTGCAACTTAATACTTCCATTATGGAAATTACTGTAGGTGAAATTCTAAACAATCTTATTAAATAAAAAATATGGAGCCAGATATAGGGGTGAAAGCTTTAGCGAGATCAGGGAAATAGGGAAAGCCACAACTAACTTTGCCTCACCAACTTGGCAGTTTACTAATACGAGTTACTTTCTGTCTACCTATACCTGTAAGCCTTGCTGTTCTATAGATATATAGATATAGATATAGGATATAGATAACAAGGTAGATTATTGAATCTCCTTTTAAAAAGCAACTACTAGTTTTAAATATTTTACATGGGATTAGATTTTTGTATATTGTATACAAATTATGTATATTGATACCAATTTGAGATTGATATATTGTACATATGTTTCTAATCTTTTTCAGCATATTGTACCTATATAGTTCATTTAATAATGTAATGCAATTTGGTAATCTTTCTTTTTTTTTTTGGTTTTTTGAGACAGGGTTTCTCTGTGTAGCTTTGCGTCTTTCCTGGAACTTGCTCTGTAGATCAGGCTGGCCTCGAACTCACAGAGATCCGTCTGCCTCTGCCTCCTGGGAGTGTTGGGATTAAAGGCGTGCACCACCACCGCCCAGCGGTGGCGGCAATTTGCTAATCTTGAAAGTTATTATTACCAACTTTTAGGATATAAAGAAATGAAAGCTAGTAGTTAGTCATTACATGAACTTGTAGTCATATTAGGTATGTTTTCAAGGTCAAGCAGAGTTTTATTTTAGATAGACAGGTCATCTTCGAACCCTTCAGAGATCTACAGAATATGGCATTTAAGATATTTCAATAACATAGATTTTTTTTCCTTTTTTATGACTATGAGACATGTCTGCTTCTGGCAGTACCAACCTACTTCAGAGAAGATATGGGCATCGAGGAAACAACATATGTAGCTAACTTTCACTGTGGCAAATGTTAGCCACTGGGCAAGAAGGTGCCCTCTCATCGACTGCTGACAGTATGCTGTCCAAAATGGACAAGCAGACATGAAAAAAGGGCTATTGATCCTTGCCAAGACAGGTGTGGTTGCAGCTTTGGCAACAGGAATCCTCTGAGGCCAGGACAATATGGCACTATCACTGAAGTGACTTTGCAATCCGGAAAATGTATAGTGCCCCTTTCTTCAAAGGCAGCTGAGCAGGCAGTGGGCTGATGGCTCCTGGTGTGCAGTGGAAAAGTAGCTGAAGCAGCTATTCTTGGAGAAGTAACTAGGTTGATGGAGTCTGGGCTCTCAATGGTAGACTGGCATTTAATAAAGGATATGAAACCACCCACAAACCGAGAAGAATGAGAAACTGAATTCCAAAAACACCAGTATTTTCCAGAACTTAAGATTCTTAACCATGACATGACTCTTGTGGAATTCAGATTTACCTGGTACATGGAATACTCGCACCGGATATGAGGTCGAACTGTAGGCCTTGTGTGCATCCTACTTCACAAATGAGTCTGTCACATATGCTACGCCTCTTAGGCTGAAGATGATGCCCCAATGTGTAGAGAAACCTCCGGTAACTGTCCAGGAAGCTGACTGTTTCTGTCATAACTCATGGTTTTTGGAAGTTGCTTGTTTGCACTTCCTGTTTTACTAGGTAATATTATTTACTTCTCGGGTCTCTGAGGGAGTTGATGTTTAGATAGTTATAGTTTTCCTCATTAAGAAATTCAGAAAAGAAACTCACTAAGAGGTGTTAAGAATGTATAAGTTTGAAAGACATCATAAGATAGTTTTCAGTTCATAATACAAGATACGCTAGAAAGTGAATTAGGTACATTTTGGACTCACCAAAATAGGATAGATATGGCATATTTTTTCTGAATTTGTCAAATGCAAATGGACTAGACATTGTTGATGTATTTATTGCTTGTATATAATGTATATAGTTATTGTACTTATTGTATATAGTTTTTCTTATATAGTTATAAATTTTTTATTTTTCTATTATTCTTTTAGGGGTGAAAGCCTTAGAGAGATCAGTAAAATAGGGAAAGTCACAGCTAACCTTACCTCACCAACTCAGCAGCTTCCGGATGTGAGTTACTTCCTGTCTTCCTATATCTATATGCCTTGCTATTTTACCATCTAATTTGTTCTCTCTGTCCAGCTACATCACTTTTTCTTCCTGACCTGCTCTGTTCATTAATATCTGTTTGTTCAGATCTCCAGACTTCCATGCTTAACTAGTGTTGGAATTTAAGGCATATGCCACCATACCTGGCTCTGTTTCCAGTGTGGCCTGAACTCACATAGATCCAGACAGATTCCTGCCTGCCAAGTGATAGGATTAAGGGCATGTACTACCATTGCATGACTTCTTTGCTTACTTATAATGGCTGTTCCTATTCCTCTAATCTCCAGGCAAGCTTTATTTATTAAAGCACAAGTAAAATATCATCACATTTCAGGACAAGTAACATATCACATTTCCTCTTTTTTTTGGATAATAAAAAGTGAAAAAAAAGAAAATCATCCCTATAGATGTTATTAGAAGGAAAACAACAATAGAAATTTAACTAGACCACCAAAAACACAGGAAATAGACATTCTCACACCAGCAAAATGCACTAAATGGACACACACACAGACACAGACATACACACACACACACAAAACCACCACCACCACCACCAACAAAATAGCAAGAATTAACAATTATTGTACATTAATATCTCTCAATATGAGTGGACTAATTCCTCAATAAAAAGACATAGGCAAATAGAATGAATAAGGTAACAGAATCCACTCTTCTGCTGCTTACAAGAAATATACCTCAACATTAAAGATTCCATAAATAACAAAGCACTGATACCCAAAATATATAAAGAAATCAAGAAATTAAACATCAACAAACTAAATAAATCATTTTAAAATGGAGTAGAGATCTAAATAGAATTCTCACCAGAAGAGTCTGAAATGGCTGAGCAACACTTACAAAGAAATGTACAACATCCTTTACAAGCAGTAAAATGCAATTCAAAATAACTCATAAACTCTATCTTTTACCTGTCAGAATAGCTAAGATCAATAACACAAGTGGCATCTCATGCTGGTGAGGATTTAGAGCAAGGAATCAATCCTCCCCTGCTGGTGGGTGTTCAAATTTGTATAGCCACCTTTGAAATAAATATGTTGGTTTCTTAAATATTGGGAAACTTTCTACCTCAAGACCATAACACTCCTGGGCATATACCCAAAGATATTCCATTCCATCACAAGGACACTTGCTCAACTATATTCATAGCAGCTTCATTCATAATAGTCAGAAGCTAGAACAACCTAGATGTCACCCAAGTAATGAAGGGAGAAAGAAAACTTTGTACATTTACACATTGGAGCATTACTCTGCTATTAAAAAACTTCATGAAATTTGCAGGTAATCTGAAAAAAAATTTGCTTGTTACTGGCATAAAAACCGACATGTGGACCAATGGAATCGAATTGAAGACCCTGACATTAATCCGCACACCTATGAACATAAAATTTTTGACAAAGAAGCCAAAAGTGTACAATGGAAAAAAGAAAGCATCTTCAACAAATGGTGCTGGCATAACTGGATATCAACATGTAGAAGGCTGCAAATAGACCCATATCTATCACCATGCACAAAACTTAGGTCCAAGTGTATAAAGGACCTCAACATAAATCCAGCTACTCTAAACCTGCTAGAAGAGAAAGTAGGAAGTAGTCTTGAATGCATTGGCATAGGAGATCACTTTCTAAATATAACACCAGTAGCACAGACACTGAGAGAAACAATTAATCAATGGGATCTTGAAACTGAAAAGCTTTTGTAGAGCAAAGGATACGGTCAACAAGGCAAATCGAAAGCCTACAGAATGGGAAAAGGTCTTCACCAACCCCACATCTGACAGAGGACTGATATCCAGAATATATAAGGAACTCAAGAAATTAGACATCAAAATGTCCAATGGTCCAATTAAGAAATGGGTGATAGAACTAAACAGAGAATTCTCAACAGAGGAAACTCAAATGGCTGAAAGACATTTAAGGAATTGCTCAACATCCCTAATTATCAGGGAAATGCAAATCAAAACAACTCTGAGATACCACCTTATGCCTGTCAGAATGGCTAAGTTCAAAAACACTGAAGATACCTTATGCTGGAGAGGATGTGGAGCTAGGGGAACTCTATTTCACTGCTGGTGGAAATGCAAGCTTGTAAAGCCACTTTGGAAATCAATATGGCACTTTCTTAGAAAATTGGGAATCAATCTCCCCCAAGATCCAGCTATACCACTCTTGGGCATATACCCAAGGAATGCTGAATCATACTACAAGAGCACTTGCTCAGCTAATATCATATCAACATTGTTTGTAATAGCCAGAACCTGGAAACAACCTAGATGCCCTTCAACTGAAAAATGGATAAATAAAATGTGGTACATATAAACAATGGAATACTACTCAGCAGAGAAAAACAATGACATCATGAGGTTTGCAGGCAAATGGATGGATCTAGAAAAAAATCATCCTGAGTGAGGTAACCCAGACTCAGAAAGACAAACATGGTATGTGCTCACTCATAGGAGGATACTAGATGTGGAGCAAGGATGACTGGAATGCTACTCACATCACCAGGAAGGCTACCTGGAAAACAAGACCCCAAGAAAGACACGGGGATCGCCCAATGACAGAGAAATGGATGAGATCTTCATGAACAGCCTGGACATAAGTGGGGGAAATGCAGGGTGAGGGTGGAGGGAAAGAGAGCTTGGGGGAGCCTGAGACCCCAGCTGGATCAAGAACAGAGAGGGAGAACAAGGAATAGAAGTCCATGATAAATGAAGACCACATGAGAATAGGAAGAAACAAAGTGCTAGAGAGGCCCACAGAAATCCACAAAGATACCCCCACAATAGACTCCTGGCAATGG
>CABHPQ010144831.1:0-25657 GCA_902168405.1 Peromyscus aztecus
GCAATGAGAAATGTAAGTGATAAAAAGACTAACAAGGTAGGCATTGTTGCATGCACCTACATGAAATTAAATAATTTTGCCAGGCACCAGGCTGTCCCATGTCTGTTGTTAACACATTTCCTACTGTTGCTCAAAAACACTTATGATCTTACTTTAAGACTTACATTCTTGCCGGGTGTTGGTGGCGCACGCCTTTAATCCCAGCACTCGGGAGGCAGAGGCAGGCGGATCTCTGTGAGTTCGAGGCCAGCCTGGGCTACCAAGTGAGCTCCAGGAAAGGCGCAAAGCTACACAGAGAAACCCTGTCTCGAAAAACCAAAAAAAAAAAAAAAAAGACTTACATTCTTGGCTGGAGAGATGGCTCAGTGGTTAAGAGCACTGGCTGCTGTACCAGAGGTTATGAGTTCAATTTCCAGTAGTCACATTGTGGCTCACAACTGTCTATAACTATAGCCCCATGGGATCTGATGGCTGCTTCTAAGGTGCAGATGTACATGCAGACAAAACACTCATATACTTAAAATATATACATAAACAAATAAATCTTTTAAAAAGACTTACATCCTAAGGAAATTCCTATATTTAGCTAAAATCATGCCCTCATCTCTTAATAAGCATATTAAAATGGACAGGTGGTAGAAGAGGGAAAATGGAGAGGAGAAACACCCATACCATTAAGAATCCAGAATTCTAAACAATTTACCCTCTGTGTCTATGAAAAGTTACATGCTATTGTTTATCATAAAGGAGACTAAAAATGTGAAAAGGAACTTCTACCCAAATTTCATGACCTAATAGTTTAAGAAAAATGAGGCTTATTCCTGTCAGAAAAATGATGTGTTTGGTTGTATCACACTGTAGAATCAGCTTTTTCACAGGACTAGAGTTAAAAAAAAAAAAAAAAAAAAAAAAAAAAGGAAACACTGTAATGAGTCTTTTTCTGTCCCACCACCAGTCAGCTCCCAAATAATGGCACAGAAAGTTCTTACTATTTATAAAATCTCGGCCTTAGCTTAGTCTTGTCCCACTAGCTCTTATAACTTAATCCATATTTTTATTAATCTACATTCTACCACATGGCTTTTACCTCTCTCCCATTCTGTGTGTCCAACTTGTTCTCCATCTTGATGGCGTCTCCCATGGGCCTCAATTATATCCTCTTCCTCTCTCTGCCTGGAAGTCCCACCTATCTCTCCTGTCTAGCTATTGGACATTTAGCTTTTTGTTATACCAATCACAAAAATACATCTTCACACAGTGTACAACAAACAGTGGAATCTGACACATCCCTTGGGAATCTGTTCCAATGATACTTTCATCCAAGGAGCTCAAAACAAATGTTATTACATGACCAAGAATCAAAGCAGTCATTCCAAGGTCAAATCAAGGAATATACCAGTGACCTAAAGGAATTTAACACTGATGCTCTGAAAACTAGTCCTTGGTCCTAAAACAAGATTTAGTTGTATAGAAGAGAACATGGTATGGTATGCATGTGGTTTTTCTCCTAGTTTATAACTAGAGTTCCTAAAAACACTTGGCACCTTCTCAGTGGAAAGACTATCTTTTGCCTTTGTACTTTATCCATTACCTTTCCCATTGCTATGTTTGATTATCTGACAAAAAGATAGGGTTATTTTGGCTCATGGTTTGAGAGGATGCAGTCCATCCTGGCAAACGAATACAAGGTGGCAGGAACTAGCGCTTCATCAGATTACATTCAAAGTCAGTAAGCAGAGACAAATGAATGCTGGCACTCATCTGGCTTCCGCCTTCCCCCCTTTTATTCAGTAGAGGATCTCAGCCCAAGGGACAGTGTCACCCACACTCAGGGTAGGTCTTCCCTTCCCAGGTTTTCTGAAAAGGTCTTCAAACACACCCAAAGGTATGTCTCCTAGGTGATCCCAAATCTAGGCAGGCTGGCAATAAAGAAAGATTAACCTCCACACATGCCAGGCTTCTTTCAACCTTCCCTGAGTTTATGCTTACTAGTAAGGTTGCCTGCAGACAGCTTCAGGGTGGTGCTGGTTGCCAGGAAACCTATACATGGGATTTAAGAGCTGCCCCTTAACCCCTCTTCCTCAGTGGAAAGGAGAGGAGTTAGCAAGAAACTAGCTGATGGAACATGGAGTTTATGAGTAGGTGAAGACAAGGATGTGCAGAGAAGCTCTGCATGCCACCCCATATGTGGCCTGCTCTCCCTTCCATTTGCCTGCCCCTAAGTTGCATCCTTTAAAGTAAACCAGCAA
Source organism: Peromyscus aztecus (assembly GCA_902168405.1). Lineage (NCBI taxonomy): Eukaryota > Metazoa > Chordata > Mammalia > Rodentia > Cricetidae > Peromyscus > Peromyscus aztecus. The sequence goes on from CABHPQ010144831.1 coordinate 2,250, forward strand.
ATTTAAGCAACATGTTTTCCAATGTTCTACATGAGTCACTCTAGCCAATTAATGAACGAGAAGAAAGGGTAATGGGAACCTCAGAATTTGCTGCCAAGTTGAACAAAAACATGGGTGATCATGTACTTGTTACTGGCAGCTGGAGTGGAACAGTCTTGTGGTACTGAGCTCCTTATAGCTTGCTGGAATCTGATGGTAACTCCAAGCAGTGTCACAACTGAAGGAATCTTGAGATATTTAGGTAATGCTGAATAACTAAGAGAATCGGTAATTATCTGAGAAGGAAAAAAAACTTCAAGTAGTAATTTCTAGTCTACATTTATAAAGTTTACAGATGCAAATGTATTTGCTGACATAACCTCCTACCTCACTTGCTGCACCATGCATAAAAAGAAAGCCTCAAAATGTCAGCAATGTTGTGAGAACAGTTGCTAGTGAAAGGTGGGGGTATTAACTCTAGGCCATAATGTGCCAAGCATTAAGCTTAACATAAATTATGTGCAAAACTGTGTACACAACTCTAAAAACCTGATCTCATTCTCAATAACAAAGGAGAAAATTATATCTCATATTTTTCATTGTAAAAGCCAGTAACAGAAGTGGGAACTAATACTAATTTTAATCCCTTGCATCCATCTACATTATAATAATCTTCATTTTTTATTATATAGTATAAAATTATAAATTCTAATAATCATTAAGCATAATATATCCTAAAGCATGCCTATGGAAGGTTAATCTTCAGAGATTGTCATAAAAATCATAGAAATAAAGTGAAATTTCATGTGCAGACCTCATATTTTATTATTTTATACTCTTTATAGATTTATTTTATTTGCATGTGTCTGTGTATGCTGGTGCCCAAGGAGACTGGAAGAGGGCCTCAGATCCCCTGGAGCTGAAGTTACAGGCAGTTGTGAGCTGCCCAGTGCGTGTGTTGGAGACCAAACTCAGGTCATTTGCAAGAGCAGCAAGGCCTCTTAATGGCTGAATATTTCTTCAGCCCCTATTTTTTACTTTTTTAAAAAGCTGCTTTCTTGTTTAAAGTACTGCACTCTATTGATGGTAGGCGAAAATTTCAGTTTCTTCCTTTCCCAATTATTAAGGAACTAAAGTCAATAAGACTTCCATTACTTTCTCATCATTACCAATATTGACATTGAGAAGAGAGACCATTAGAGATGAGAAAATCTGAAGAGCTGGGAGGGAGTGGAACTATCATGGAGCCTGTATTCCTGCAAGACATCTTTCCCATATCATCACAAGATCATCATTGTGCCTGTAGATGAGTCTCTAAAGCACAGAGCCTCACAGCTTGGTCTACTCTTACTAGGAGAAAGCTCTTCCCCACAGTAGAATGATAGCTAGTTCTGCAGAAGCTTCTGCCTACTATCTGTTCTCCGGAGAGGGCTATGCCCTTGTTTCAAATATATATATTTTATTATATATTAGTATATATAATATATAACATATATTATATATTATTTAATATATATATTAGTTAGGTTTTCTAATTCCTCAGTTGCTCATAAGATACAATGATTAGAGCTCTTGCCATTCTGGTCTTGTTATTGTCCAATTAAACTGGAAAATCCATGTGCAGACCCAATACTACAAAGGGACCACTGTTATACCATCTCTTTATCTAGTACCATATAGTACCAAGAATCTGCAAATGTTCATCAGGTTTGCCTTTTTCACAGCAGCATCATATAATTTACCTTAAATTATGTAGCTCTGAAATAAAAAAAAAATGATCTGTTTGAGAAATGATAACTAGAGAGATGGTTCAGTGGCTAAGGACACTTTCTGCCAAGCCTGATGACCTGATACCCATATGATAGAGGAAAGGAGCCAACTCCTACAAGTTGTCCTCTGAATCGCCACATGAATGTACACTGTGGCACAAACATACCCATACATGCACATATGTGATAAATAAATGTAATTTTTTATTTAAAAAGAGAAATGAATCTTATTCCTATCAGAAAGGTGTATTTTTGTCAAATCACACTGCAGAATTTAAACGTTTGGCACATAAAGAACATTTTTATGAAACATCAATTCACTCTGAGCCAGAAAGTCCCTGTAACAACCCTTAGGTTTCCGTTACCCCTATCCTGATACTTTCATACTTTCTATTTGCTTGGCTCCATCTTGATTTTATTTGCTACATTTTTTTGATGGTACATATTAAATACTTAACTAATTCTCCTTGTTGTGTTTGTAAGTCTTTGACAAGCATACTTACATTGTTGTTCAAGATCAAGATCTATAGACCCTTATAGCAGCAGAGTTTACACCCAGTATAATCTCAGCCAAACTCAACAGCAAACCATGTCAATGATTAGCAAGCTGGACAACACATGCAATGCCTCTAGCAATCAACTGATTCCTATATATTCTCAAGGAATAAGAACACGTAACTAGTAATGAAAAAAGAAACAACTAACAGCCAGTTGACAGAAAAGGAAAGATCTGCATCCTCACTTAAGAATGTAGGGGAAAGATCTGCATCCTCACTTAAGAAAGTAATGAACATTAACTCAAAGTGTAGCTCAGTGAGAAAGCACTTGACTAACACTTGCAAGGCCTTGGGGCCAATCCTCAGCACACACAAAAGTTTATCATGTTTCTATAAAGCAGAATGGCAACTACTACTGACATGTTTGATAACATATTTGATTTGGTAAAAATAATAGGAAAATAAGTGCTCTTGGAGACAGCCAATTGCAAAATGTTTTCACTTTTTTTTTTTTTTTTTTACAAAAAAACACTTGAAAATATTCATTTAAAAAATCTAACTACAGCTGGGCATGGTGGTGCACTCCTTTAATCCCAGCACTCAGGAGGCAGAGGCAGGAGGATCTCTCTTGAGTTTGAGGCCAGTTTGGTCTACATAGCGAATCCCAGGTCAGTCGGGACTATAAAACCCTAAAAACATGAGCCCATCCCCAATAGCAGAGGAAAAATTACATCTCATACATTATTTACTGTACAAGCAAATTGTTACTATACAAACTCTCTCTCTCTCTCTCTCACACACACACACACACAAAGTCTAACCACACGATGGCTCAGTAGTTGAGAGTGATTACTGCTCTTCCAGAGGACCCAGGTTTGATTCCCAGGCCCCATATAAAGGCTCACAACCATCTGTAACTCCCAGAAGATCCCATGCCTCTTCTGGCCTCCAAGGGCATTGGGCGTGCACATGGTACACAGACATACAAGTGGACAATACACTCATACACATCAAATAAACAAGTAAAAAATTTTAAAAATCTAACTACATCTATCTTTTCTTTGGCACTTGGATATTCACTGAAGCATTATTCCTAACAGCAGACGTGTTATTATTTGTTAGTTCAACAAGTATTTCTCCTTGTTCATTAATAAGAACTCACACTTTGTTCATGGTTGTTGATTTCCAGACACACTCAGGGTCAAGGACAACAATTCAACACCCAATGAAAGGTAGGAGATGTTATACAAGGCAGTGTATAACTTAAACTCAAACTTAAAACATGGTTTGTTGATCCATAATGTTAGGATTTCATGGGAATGGACAGAAATAGAAATACAATATTTAGGCCCATTCCAAACCTAAGATATCCTAAATTTGAGTTTTAACAACATGTAAGGGTAGTTTTATGCTGCAAGCTGCAGGAAAATGTAGTGGAATCCAGCTATTATGACAGAAGCTACTACTTGGAAAGGTCAAGGACTTTTCCGAAGGTCAAGCCATGGCTTAAGAAGTCTTGGTGATATTTTAGCTTTTGTATATATTTATTAGCTGGTTCCTACAATGATTTTCTTGTATGCTATGTGTGGTTCCAAGAACTTCTAACAGTGTATTTATCTAAAATACCTTTCAAGCACCGAAGGCCAAATGATCTCCTGAACTAAGGTAACACCCTTATGGAAACAACACCTGTCTCCTAGGTCAAATGGACAGCTTTATTTCTTGTGCAATTTAAGCTGAGATCCTCCTTTCTTATACAGCCTTACTAACATTATAGACTCCTAACTTCTTACCTAACCACTTCTAGGAATGTAGATTCAGTACATAAATTCCCTTTTTGATATACTAACTGATCGTTAGCTCTCAGTTGACCTCCTTTAACCACTCCCTTTTTGGGTTGTAAAAGAAAGCCTAACAGTCACTGCCTGAGGAAAATTCTTACCTGCCTTTATGACCCTGTAGGAATTCAAATCTGGTGACCTGGCTGGAGGGGAAGGATTGCTATTGCTTGGGTTTATAACTAAATACCTCAGAGACTTGGGGAGAACTAAGAGGTATAAGGAGATTTGGAGGAGGTTTGAGGTAGAAGACTTGAGGATAAGACGGAAAAGAAAGAAGAGAATGGAAGAACTAGATGGGTAAGAACTGGAAAGGAAGGAACTGAGATGGGAAGAACTAGACTGGAGGACTAGAAGAGAGTACTAGATGAACAAGATGGAAGATGAGGAAGAGCCAGATGGGGAAGAACAAGATGAGAAAGAAGGAGATGGGAGAGGAGCTAAGATGTGAAGGAACTAGATGGATGAGAACCTATATGGGGCAAAACTAAGATGAGAGAATTAAGATAGAACTTAGAGGGGACAGCAGATAAATGCGGATAGAAATTAGGCAAGAAAGGAGCTAGGCATGAGAGAAGAATAGAAGCTGTGTAGAGAGAGAACTGACTCAGAATAATGAAGTGTATGGACTAAGGAGTTTCGTGTACATAGATTCATTTCCTATCATCAAAGATTAATTATCAGCTGGTTGTAGATTCTTCCCAGACTCTGGGAGGGGACTACTGAGGGACTGGACTCCCATAGTCCCTGTTAGTTTTATGCACACCAAAGTTTACAGAGTACTGTTTGGGAGGTGTCTAGGAATTACTTTCTTCTCATTTATAATGAAATCACTTTCTGAGCAGAAACTATTTTGTCCTCCATTTCCTGCATTAAGTGCAGTTAGCTATGATGAGTAGAGATGAGGCAACCATTCTGCAACCATATGGCGACACATAGATGCTGCAAAGCCAATAGAGAACTGAGACCAAGAAAAAAGGAGGCAAAATACACCATCTAAATCCTGCATATTCCTAAGACAGTTAACTAGTTCTCAACTACTTGTCTTCTTGCATCTGCTTTTATGAGATAACTAATTCCTCACTGTCTCAATCAGTAGTTGAGTTTCGTCTACTGTGACTGCTTACTATTGAGTATATCCTAAGTGGTACACTCCTATTGATGGAAATGAATAGAGCAGCAGTTTTGCTGGAGCACATTAAACTGGTACCAAGATTTGATAGTAATCTAAAGAATATCAGAAGTGGGCCAGAGAGATGGCTCAGCAAGTAAAGGTTGTCACCAAGCCTGATGACCTGAGTTGGATCCCCAGAACCCACATTGTGGAAGGAGAGAACTGACTTATGCAAGCTGTCCTCTGGCCTCCATATGTGCACCATGGCATGTGCACACACATTCACAAACACATGAACACATGTATTCACATATACATGAACACACAGTTTTTTAAAAGGCTAGCAGAGAAAAACCACATTTTAAATTTAAAAACTAGTTGTCAGATATGTTTAGTTATCTGAAAAAAAAATGTTCTTTATAAGCACAAAGGCAGAATTTCCTTAAATGGAGGGTGGTTCTCTCATTTAAAAATATCCCAATTTACTGAAAATTTATTTAACGATGTTAATTAAAAAGAGAGAGAAGGGGAAAAAGATGTGCAGAATTTGTTTATGGGAAACTTAAATAAAATCTTGAGGGCTAAAGAGATGGCTTAGAGGTTAAGAATACTTACTAGCCAGGCGGTGGTGGTGCAAACCTTTAATCCCAGCAATCCGGAGGCAGAGACAGGCGATCTCTGTGAATTCGCGGCCAGCCTGGTGTACAGAGTGAGTTCTAGGACAACCAAGGCTACACTGAGAAATCCTGTCTCAAAAAACAAAAACAAGAAAGCAAACAAAAAGAATACTTACTAAGCACTCTACATGCATTTCCAGAGGATCCAGGTTTGATTCCCAGCACCCACATCAGATAGCTCACAACTGCCTCTACCTCTGCTTCCTGCATGCAGTTGGTGCACATAAACCCTTAAAGGCACATAGTCATTGGGGTGGTTTAAATAAGAATGGCCCCCATAGGCTCATATATTTGAATGCTTGGTCATCGGGAAGTGGTACTACTTGAGAGAGATTAGGAGGTGCATCCTTGTTGGAATAAGTACGCCACTGGGGGTGGGCTCTGAAGTTTCAAGGGCCCAAATCAGGCCCAGGGTTTCTCTCTTCCTGCTGCCTGCAGAACCTGGATGTAGAACTCTCAGCTACTACTCCAGCATCATGTCTGCCTGTGAGCTGCCATGCTTCCTGCCATGATGAAAATGGACTCTGAAACTGTAAGCAGGCCCCAATTAAATGCTTTCTTTTAATTCTTTTCATGGTATCTATAGAACCATGAACAATAGAACACTGATTTCTTTTTAAAAGATTTATTTATTTTTCATATACAGTGTCACCTGCATGTATCCCTGCAGGCCAGAAGATGGCATCAGATCTCATTACAGATGGTTGTAAGTCACCATGTGGTTGCTGGGAATTGAACCAAGGTACTCTGGAAGAACAGCCCATCATGCTCTTAACCTCTGAGCTATCTCACCAGCCCTAGAACACTGATTTAAGACTCATATAAATTTTAAAAAAAGAGATAAACTCCTGGTAAATACATAACATGAAACAGTATACAACTGTTTAAAAAAAGCAAGTTTGTCAGTAGTAATCTATCTTAATGAAACAAAACAAAACAAAACAAAAACTACCAATGTCAGTAAAGTGCTTCAGCAAACAGGCTTCTGGGTTTTTTAAAGGTAAAATAGAAATATAAGTGTATATGTATATAAAATATCTGGAAGACACAAAAATTGGTTTAAAAATTGTGCCCCCTCAAGGATAAAAACTGGCAGCTGGGAATCAGAGATTAAAGTAAGGTGTCATTTCTGAACTGTTTCAACAGTTTGGAATTCCTACTCAAAACAAAGTTAGAAGTAAAAAATTAATAACCAGCACACTGGCTCAGCAGGTAGAGGTACCTGGCAATGTCTGCACCAACTTCTACAGGCTGTCTTTTGACCTCCAGATTCACATGCCCCACTCAAGACATAATTACACCAAAGAAAGTGTAATTTAAGAAAAAATTTAAAACTGGGGTCTGGAGAGATACAGGAGCAGTTAAGAGCACTTGCTGCTTTCCCAGGGGACCCAAGTTTAGTCCCAGCACCCACATTAGGTGACTCACAACTACCCATAACTCCAGCTCCAGAGGATCAGAAACCCTCTTCTAGACTCTGCAGGTACCCATACATACATATATACCATAAGCTTACAGAGACACGGACATACAAAAATAATTTTAATATTTTTTAAATTTAAATTTCAAAACCACTTTTGGGACTGGGGATGTACAGCAGTTGGTAATAGTGCATGCCGAGCATGCAAGAGGCCCTGGGTTCCATCTCTAGCACCACATAAACCAGGTGTGGTGGTGCAGGCCTATAATTCCACATGAGGGAGGCAGAAGCAGGAGGTCAGAATTTCAAAGTCATCTTCTACTATATAGGGAGTTTGAGCCCAGCTAGGACTACATGAGATCCTATCTTTAAAAAAATTCAAAACAAAACCCACAAACAAACAAACAGGGGTGGAGAGACAGCTCACTGGTTAAAAGCATCTGTTGCTCTTGCAGAGGACTTGGGGTTTGGTTCCTAACATTCATGTGGTGGTTCGTGAGAATCTGTTATTTCACTTTCAGGGGAGCTGATGCCCTCTTCTGACCTCTGTGGAGGCTAGATATACATGTGGTTCACATACATACTTACATGCAGGTAAAGATTCCTATACATCAAATAAATGTATAAAAATTTTTAGACAAAACCACTTTAGGAATTATATTATGCATTAGAAAGATCTGTCAAGTTGACCCTTAAATATTACTGTCTGAATACTTGCATCTGGCATAGGGTCTTGCCTATGAAAGATTCTGGACGGCTGCTAACCTTGACTGCCACAGGGTCACTCTCATAAACTGCCATTGTACAGAAGAGTCTAAAAAGGAGAGAATAAACTTTGGTAACCTTAACCTCCCTGCACAACCATGTCTTCCAGGTAACTGCTTAGCTGCTTCCTGTTTCCCCAACAATGTCTGAGAAAGGAAAGTTCAACTTATAACAGCCTTCCCTGGGCTTTCTGAAGCCCAATGTGTTAAGATGACAGTACTAGCCTGAGTCTACAAACTAATTTTGGCCTCAATCTGCTACTGCACTTCCACTAGAACATAAACTCTAATAAGGCATAATTTTTTTATTCATTATATCTTAAATACCTAGAACAGAACCACAGATATTTGAGTACTCAACAGTACCTTTAAATAAATAAATGAAGAAAAAGTAGTCTTACACAAAGGTTTATACCAAGCTGGATCTAGTCACCCCTGACCACTTTGCTTATCTATATGAGCATATCTGGACAAGGAGACCACATATGCTGGATACTTCTAATTGAGAATGGACAGGAAGAACACAAAAGGCTCTCATAAGCCCCTTTGACAGACCAAGACTAGAATTTAAGGTGCCATTCCGGCCTATAACCTAGGAAGAAGAGCTGCTGACAGCCACTGTTTCCTAGGCAATCCCCAGTTCTCTTACTTTTCATAGTAATTGCCAAGTCAATATAAAACCTCAAGGTATGAAACACTTAGGAACCAAGAGCCACTGGTTGAGAATCTCCTAAAGATTTCCTCAAAGAAAAACTTCCAACATTACTTAAATTGAACAAGTTAATCAAGGCAGTAGTCAGTAATATTATTTAAACAAGTAGATGTTTATCTAGGGCTGGGGATGTGGCAACCATTTTTGCATTTGATGCCAGGGACCACAGTGGGGGTAGGAGAGGTCTATTTATCCAGAGTTGCAGATTTCTATCTAAATATCCCACTTCATCAGGGTTTAGAAAGTGATTTGCTTTTACAAAGACTCCATCTCCAATCAGACTTTAATCTTCACAGACCCACTAAAATCATCTCTGACCATGTTCCTATCCCTTTTCCACAAACCGTTAATTCTCAGTGTTACACACAGTGGCTTACTTCCTACTCCTTGACACACTCCACTCACTGGCTTCAGGGAGCCAGCCTCTCTAACTCCATTTTAATCTACCTCTCTGTGTTCCCTCCTCATCTATCTGACCTGTAAACATTAGTAATCAAGTTCTTTAACTACCTCTTTCATCTCTGAGCACCCTTTGGCATCTCATCCTTGCTTTATCCTTAACTATGCCTCCAGCAGACCCTTCCCTCCTAAATCTTGTTTGCCTATTCAAGCACCTCTAATCGCTGAGTCGTCTCTATGGATGTCCAAAACTGACCTATTTCCCTCTCCCAGTGATTTTCTCTTTCAGTCTTTCCCATCTGAGTGTACAGCAAGGGCATCTACTAAGAATGTAGTCCCTCAGGACGGACCTTGCCTCTCTACTTTTGCTCCGAAGCACACACCCAATCTATGAACTTAACCTGCTGAGTGTGCTAGAAAAGCACACTCCAAATCAAACTACACATCACAGTCTCTGCTACCTTCTAGTTCAAATGGTCATCTCTCATTTTTGTTTGCAACAATCACCTCACTGGTTAATTATGCTTTTGGCCTTGTCCAAGTTACTAGTTTATAAAGCAAAATAGTTCACTACTAAGCTTACTTTTGTTGTAGTTGCTGTTTTGAAATAGGGTCTTACTCTGTGGCCCAGGCTCGTCTTGAACTATGTAGCCAAGGGTGGCTATGAACTCATGACAATCTTCCTGCCTAAGCCTCCAGAGTGCTGGGACTACAGCACAAGCAACCATGCCGGGTTTCTGATTTTACTTTTTCTTCTCAGTATCATACTCAACAAATACACTTTTATAGAGTAATGGAGTAAGGGGAGGCAGAGGCAGACAGATTTCTGTGAGTTCAAGACTAACCTGGTCGACATAGTGAGTCCGAGGCCAGGCAGGGCTACACAGTAAAACTTTGCCTCAAAATAAAGAAAATAAAATTTAAAAAATGAAAAGAGTAATGATTGGAGAAATGGGTTGGCAGTTAGGAGCACTTGATGCTCTTCTAGAGGATCCAAGTTCAGTTCCTAGCACCCACATATATATGCTTACAATTATATATAATTCCAGGTCCAGGGTATCTGATGCCCTCTGCAGGCACTGCACACATGCACTACACAGGCACACATATAGGCAAAACACCCATATATACTAAATAAGAAAAAGTAAAAACTTATAGAGTATACTGGTTTGGGCATGGTGGCAGAAGCCTTTAATCTTTGCATGCAGGGATGCAGAGGAAGGTAGGGTTCAGTGATTGAAGACTAGTCTGGACTGCATGGCGAGTTTCAGGCAAACTATAATTACATGGTGAGAGTCTGTTTCAAAAAATAATAATAAGGGGCTAGAGAGATGGCTCAATGGTTTAAGAGCACTGGATGCTCTTCCAGAGGACCCAGGTTTAATTCCCAGCACCCACATGGCAGCTCACAACTGTCTGTAACTCCAGCTCCAGGGGATCTAACATCCTTGCACAGAATACATGCAGGCAAAACACCAATAAACATAAAATAAAAATAAATTTAAAAAATTAAAATAAAGTATACTGAATAGTGTTCGGTAAAAACTTGGGACACTGTAAAACTGTTGTGTATCTATGATTAAGAATGGAAATTTTAAAATTCGCTCATGGTGCCAGGAGGAGGAGAAGGCTTGTTTGTACAAAGCTCTGGGTTTGATCCTTAGGACTGAAAAACAGATTATGGTCATAGCAGTCTTACACTACTAGAGGTTTTCAGAACACAAGACTGGCAACGGGAATAAAAAAGAATTACTCTGTCTATGGTGCGATGAGGCAACAATAGCCCTCTTTTATAGAGCTCCTGGCTTTGCAGAAATGGTGAGCAGCTGAAATCCAAAATGCTTTCCCTAAGGTTCTCTTTAAAAAGAGACACAGAAGCAAATCCTTATAGAAAAAAAAATCCAATATGGGAGTCTGAACTCTCTTTCTAAACCTTGTGACTAAGAACAGCTGTTCCCAAGTGTCAGCATGTGAATAAAGTATGGTGGGTATAGTCTTTAACACCAATTTTTTTCATTTAATTCTAATAATCCCATGAGGTTGTCTAAAACAAGCAATTTTCCAATTTTAGAGATGAAAAAACATATTTCAATTCTCAAAGCATAACAGTAATATCAGAACTGAGTTTGGAATCTTAATTTCTAATTCAAAATCTACATACTTCTTCCTGACATAGATATTGAAACTAACTACAGTCATATGCCCACATACTGCTATGTATACTAACTTTCCCAGAACCATCAAGTTTATGGAGAATGAAAGCAAAGTTCATTAAAGTTACAATCTCAACCAAACTGCTTTCTGATACCTCAGTCCAATGTTGAGCAATGAGATGCTACACTGTATACAGTGAGGAAATTCTTATTGAGCTAGCACAACTGTTGGAAGGAAGGAAAAAGAAATAGGAGAAAAGAGCAAGTGCACAAAAGAACTGAGTCCTAAAGAGGGTAGTGTCTGGATGCATCATCACTGTGTGTAGCTCTGGGTACCTGCAAGATGTGACCCTGTGGAAAAAAGGACACATCTCAGACACCCAGCAGCAGAGCTCCTGGCTTTGCAGAAATGGTGAGCAGCTGAAATCCAAAATGCTTTCCCTAAGGTTCTCTTTAAAAAGAGACACAGAAGCAAATCCTTATAGAAAAAAAATCCAATATGGGAGTCTGAACTCTCTTTCTAAACCTTGTGACTAAGAACAGCTGTTCCCAAGTGTCAGCATGTGAATAAAGTATGGTGTGTATGTCTTTGCTAGACGATACTATGTGCTGGACAGAGGGGCGGCAGAATGAGAAACAACCACCACTGAATGTGAATGACAGGGCAAGGGAGATCTAGCAGATAAAAGTACTTGCCACCAAGCTTGAGAACCTGAGCTTGATTCCCAGGAAGCACACTGTAGGAGAGAACTGACTCCAGTAAGTTATCCTCTGACCCCAACATGTGTGCCGTGACATACGTGTGTATACACGCACACACTAAATAAAAATGTAGTTTTTTTTTTTTTTTTTAACAACTGGCTAACAAACAGCTACCAGTTTTTAGTCTGTAAAATTTTCCAAGTTAGGGCTGGAGAGATGGCTCAGTGGTTAACAGCACTAGCTGCTCTTGCAGAGAGGATCAGAGTCCAATTCTCAGGACTCACATGGTGGCTCACAACCACCTGTAACTCTAGTTCTAGGGGAATCTGATGCCCTCTTCTGACCTCCACAGGCACCAAGCATACATGTGGCAAACAGATATGAATACAGGCAAAACATTTATACAAAAAAAAAATTCCAAATTAACGTGAACACATGGAAATGATAGAAAATGGCTGGCAGCAGAGTTACCAATAAAAGCAAAAACCAAGGAACACTCTATAATCATCGATAAGCAGAAAATAGAACTCATTTGTATAAATTATAAATATGTAGAAACTTATTTTAAGTGTGTCATAGCAAGAATGATGGTCATAACACACCCAAATCAACTTAGCAGTCAAAAGTCCACTGAACAGCACAAGCATTCTGGCACCAAATGAAATAAATACTGTAGAACTAATGCAAATTTCCCTGAGCAGAAATGTTAAATAATCTTGCAGAGTACCAAAAGTTAACCTGGAAACTGAGGGACGTTAAGGTTAATCTGACATGGTGCTTTTGTGTCCTTGTCAGCAATCTTACAGAATTTGTAATCTGTTCTATTTTGGCGGCAAGTTGAGGATGTGTTCCTGCATCTCTCCCCAGCCAGATTATGTAGGAAAGAACAGTGGCTGACCGAAACAGGCTGCATGAGACTAAGCAGAACGAGGAAAAGTGACTGTAAAGACACAACAACAAACTAATCACAATGAAACTGAGTGCACTGAAGCTGGGACAATCTCAAGAAGCCTGATAACATGTAATAACACACATGTAACTACTATCTAGGGAGGGAGAGTAGTTTGATGATCCATTAAATCCCAAAGGCTCAATAAAACACGGAGAGAGGATAAGAAAATTAAAATACTACCAAAGCACATCAAAATCAAACTCCTGAGAAACCCTAGATAAGAGAAAACATCTTTAACTCAAGCTTGGTGGCATATATTATTAACTGGTGCTCAGAAAGCTGAGGTAGGATGACTCTGATTTCTAGGCCGGCAGAGGCAACACAGCCAGACCCTGTCTTATAAGAACAGAGCAAAAATTTAAAATGGAGCTCAAAAAAAAAACAGAATGGGAGAAAATATCCCCAAATCATGTATCTGAAAAGGGATTAAGATCCAAGAACCCTTAAAATTCCTCACAATGACAACAACAAGGAAATAATCTGAGTCAAAAATAGACAATTCTGGCTCAGTGGGTAAGGGAGCAGCAGCCAAGTTTGACAACATGGGTTTGATCCCCAGAACCAACATGGTCGTACATACCTGTAAGCCTAGTACTTGGGAGACAGAAGCAAGAAGACCCTAGAGCAGGCCACCCTTGGCTAAACAGCAAGTTTTAGGCCAGCCTGGGAAATATACAACACTATCTAAAAAAAAAAAAAAAAAACCTTTTTTTGAAACAGAAAATAAAAGCATGAAAAACCCAATCATACATTATACAATAACAATGAGCATAAACCCAACTACAGCAGGAAGTAAAGCAACATCTTTAAAAGGAAAGAACACAGGCATCAATAACAGCTCCATACTCATATAGTTGAAGGCACATTAAAGACTTTCCCAGAACTACTAACTATAAAAGGAACCATAAAAAACATTTCATCGGGAAACATTCCACAGAGAAACCTGAAACACACACACACACATACACACACACACACACACACACACACACACACACACACACACGAAGAGTCCTAGAAATAATAATAATAAAAAAAGATCCAATTGTTATTATTAAAATAAAGAAAAATGACTTCACAAGATGGACATGGCGGCATACAGCTACAACCAGAGCACTAAAGAAGTGGAGGCAGCAGGAGGTCTGAGAGTTTTAAGGCCAGCCTGGGATCCATACTGAATTAGAGGCCAGTGTAAACTACACAGTTAAGACCTTGCCTGTTTCCAGATAGTGGAAGGAAGGGAGGGAAGGAGGAAGAGAGGGAGAGAAGGAGAGAAAGAGAGAGAAAGAGGAAAAGGAAAGAAGGGAAGGAGGTGTCCATCTTTCAAAAAAACCACCAATAATCTTGATTAACAGAATTCAGTTCCATCACGCTTTCCCTTAAAACAGAATCCATGTTCTCAAGATGTATGTCCCATAACAGAGTGTCTTTTGGAGAAATTAAACTAAAATCTGGTTCAGTGTTGCATTTACAGGTGGTTTTCAGACCTTTTGAAGGGGTTGCTTATAGAAAAGCACTTTCAGATAAAGTACAGAGGTCAATATATAATTTTCTTTTCAGTGTCTGCAGACAGTCCTGAAGTCAGTCAAAAAGTAAGCCAGCAAATAATGTTCTTTGCTTTAAAGAAGGCTAATTTAATGAATCAGCCAAGTTGCTCTACACTGGCAAAAGAAGAAAACTTTTGCCAAGTCTTCCTGAGGAAAATTAATTAGTCAAAGCAAAGAGCAGTAGGTGAACAACAAAACTTGGGTCAGATGGAGAAAGGAAAAGAGTATCATAGTTCAGACCACAGGGGCAATGTGGTTAGTAAGAATAAAATCTCTGTAATTCAATATTGCTGAAGCCAGAGAACAGAATGGGAATGCTGCCCAGGATTTCTCTAAATACATAATGTTAAATGCAACGGATCCACTCACATCCCTTGAGCCCTCCACCAGACCCAACATTTCAACTTTCCAAGCATGACTACTTGCTCCTCCATGACACAACTCAATAGTACACAATGTAATCCAGGATGTTCTTGACAAAATTCAAGGTTAACTATTGGTACCCAGCTAAAGACAAAAATTTGTTACTCTGAAAAATAGTCAAAAATAAAATTATGTGACTTCAGAATTCGCTTAAGAATATTATAGGGGAATTAGCAACTTCCAGTGCTTCAACCCCACTGCAAACCTGTAGAGATCTTTCAGTTTATACGGTCATAAAGTGATCCAAAAAACCACATCAACTGAAAAATGGTCAATTTTTTTTTCTTTAAATCCATACAAGAAAGTTCAAATTAACATTTCCTTTCTCTCTCTCCCTTCCCACCTGACTCTTCTGACAGTACCCTTGTTATGTTGCTCAGATTGGCCTCAAACTCCGGAGTTCAAGATATCTTTACATCTCAAATGTAGTTGAGACAAGAGGCACATACCACCATGCCTAGCAAAACAACATGATTCTTAACATTAAAAAAGTAAAGGCTGGGCAAGGGATACACATCTGAAATCCTAGCACTTGGGAGGCAGAGGTAGGAGGATCGGGAGTTCAAGGCCAACCTCAAATTCATGGTCAGCCTGGGCTATATGAATACTGTAAACATTCATCAACTGGTAAAGACATAAATAAAATGTAGTGTTAACTATACAAAAGAATTTTTAAAGAGTTATGTTACTTTAAATTACGTATATGGTGGAGGGGGAACAAATATGTACATGTGGTGCCCTCAGATCCCCCGGATCCCCCAGGCAGTTCAGAGCTAACCATTGTGAGTGCTGAGGACCAAACTAAGGTCTCTGCAAGAACAGTAACCTCTATTAACCACTGAGCCACTTCTCCAGCCCCTATAATGAAATATTTGGCTATAAAATAGTACTGAAACATGCTAGAATATGGACCATTAGAAACAGCAAGGGAAAGAAAGCAGAAGCAAATGCCTATACTGTCATAAGGTTTCTTTTATATAAAATATCCAGAAGAGACAAATCCACGGAGTGGAAATAAGATGGGCAATTACCAGAGGATGAAGAAAGAGCCTGTTCAATGGGTAAAGGTTTCTTTGGGAAATGATAAGTGTTATGAGTAAATATGGTAGCAACTGGACAACATTATGAATATATTAAAAAAACATGGAATAGAGTATTCTAAAGAGTTAATTACACATTTCAGTTGTGAATTTTTCATTATATGGATTTACAGTAGAAATACATGACTATATGTCTGTTACCTAGTACATGTATCTCCTAATACTTAAAAAAAAGTTTTGTTCATTAAAAATATTCAAGGGGCTGGAAAGATGACTCAGTAGTAAAAAGCACTGATTGATCTTCCAGAGGACCTCAGTTCAATTCTCAGCATCTTTTTGTTTGTCTGCATCTCTATATGTACACCACAGGTATGCCATGCCCAGTCTAGCAGAGGGTTTGGGATCACCTGGAACTGAAGTTACAGAGAGTTGTGAGCTGCCATGTGTGTGCTGGGAAACAAATCTCTGTCTTCTGCAAGAGCAGTAGGTGCAAGTGCTCTTAACTGCTGAGCCATCTCTAGCCCCAGCACTTTAAAATTTTTAATATGACATTTTAGAAAAGGAAAGTTATAGCAGATTAACGAGTGGCTTCCAAAAGCTGAGGAGGGGAAAACAAACATGGAAAGTATAAGTTTTCTAGTGTTGTGAAGTTATTGTGTACGATAATGTAACTGTAAATATAAGATATTAAAAATTAGGCTGGAGAAATAGTAAAATGTCTACTACATAAGAGGAAAGACCCAAGTCCAAGATCCCCAGCACCCATATTAAAAAAAAAAAAAAGGCCAGGCATTATCCTCTATAACTCTAGTACAGAGGAAGCAGAGTAAAGTGGATCTTGGGAACTCCTTGGCCAGACAATCTAGCCAACTGGTAAGTAAGTACCTGGTTCACTGAGACACTTTGTCTCAGAAAGATAAGGTGGAAAGCAATCAAGGAAGATAACTGAAGTCAACCTCTTGCCTCCACATGCATACAAACACATACATCACACCAAAAAAAAAAAAAAAAGTTTAACTATTAGGAGCTAGAGAGGGGTCTAGTGGGCAAGAACACTTGCTGTGCAAGCATGAGGACCTGACTTCAAAGCCCCAGTATTCACAAAATAAGCTGGGCTTGGCAGTATAGACTTGTAATCCCAGACAGGAAGATCTCTGGGGCTTGCTATCACCAGCCTAGCTCCAGGTTCAACGAGAGAGACTGTCTCAAAACAATATGGCAGAGAGTGACAGATCGTTCAGGACACTCAATGTAGTCTCCCTGGCCTCTGCACATGTGTAGTCACATACACACCCCACATATTCACACACACTGACATACACATCAGAAAAATAAAAGTAAAAAACAGGACCAGCCATATTTTTAAACAATATATAAAAGTCTATCAAGCCCTACAGACCTTAAAGCAGAGTGAACTAAATCAGTATATTCTTAAATAATCAGGACACAAATGGTTCCCAGAGAAGAACCCAAAATGTGACAGAAGAATGAAATCTATTACAACTACTGAGACAAGCTCAGGACCAACTGAAGAAACATTCAGTCTGAATGATCAAAAGGAAAGGAACTGTCCAGAAGCACTGTCCTCAAGTTAATACAGCTGTCACCCAAATATGCACAAATTAACCACCTTGAAGCCACTGCACATGAAGGCTGGAACTGAAGAATTAAGTAAATAAGTGGCAGACAGCTTCTCAGGGCAAAGTAGGAGGATACAGATAATAAGAAAGGGATGAAAAGATGGTTCAGTGGGCAAGAGAACCTAGCTGCTCTTCCAGAGGACCCAGGTTCTGTTCCCAGTGCCCAAATCACAGTTCAAAACCATCTATAATGTCCCAGAGGATCCAATGCCATCTTCTGGCCACCATAGATACTGCACACGTTATATGCAGGCAAAATACACATACACATAAAATAATAATAAATTAGTAAAATGTTCAGTTAACAAGGGGAGAGTATGATAATATATTAAGAGTTGGGGACATTGGGGCCTAGTGTTTACTTTAATAGCATCACAGGCAATTGCACATAGAAATACTTAGTGATAATGTGGTGGCAGAGACCACCATTTCTCATCATCTGAGAGAGAGCCTGGGAGCAACAACATTCCAGTATCAATAAGCACATCTAACACCCAGACCTTGGCTTCTAAGACCATTCTCCAATAGAAAGGAAGGAGACAACTGACTGACATAGGATTGGACTAGAAAACCTGCAGGCTGAGCTTTGGATACCTTACTGTAGGAAGGTGAGAAATCAAACACATATACAACAGACATGTAGAAAAGACAAGCAAAAGAGCTCCTGGACCTGGAACAGTCTGAGAAACAAAATTCACACGGACACACTACCTAAAAGCAGGTGGGATAGGACTCTTCACACCTGTGTGGCCTGGGCATAGTGACTTTTTTCCAGAGATATAGTAAGGTATGGGAGTAGAGAGTAATTATTTCACAAGAGGAAAAAACACTACCTCAAGGCAGGTAATTCAGGTTAACATCAATACTGATAAATTACACTGATAGGCTACAAACCTGACAAGGGTAGGGGTGGGGTGGGGGAGGGTGAGAATGACATTCTAGGTGTTTGGAGACATGACTCAGTGGTTAAGAGCACATACTGCTCTTGCAGAGGACCCACATTCAACTGTCTGGAACTCTAACTCAGGTAATCTGATGCCTACTTCTGGCCTCCACAGGCAAATGCACTCGTGTGCACATACCCAAACACAAGCACATACAAATAAATCTTTCTAAAAAATGACATTGTGTCTCAGTGATCTTCCTTCCAAAGGCACATTATACACCAGTCTAACCATGACATAAACAGATAAATCCTAATTGAAGGGCATGCTACAAAACACCTGAGCAGTAATAGTCAAAAGTATTAGGAATGTCTAGGAAATTGTCCCAAACAAAAGGAGAGGGGTAGCCAAGACTGCTGAAGTACAATGAGTTTTCCTGGGTAGAATCCGGGGAATGAAAAGGGGCATTAGGAAAAGGAATGGAAAGTGTGGACTTAGTAATAATGTACTGATATTGGTTCATTGATTGTAACGAAAGTACGACATTAATGTAAGATGTTGATAAAAGGGAAGATAGTACAAGAGAGACAAGAATTCTCAGTTCCAGCTTCATAATATTTCTCGAAATCTAATAGTATCCTATAAATAAGTTTAGTATTTTTTTAAAGCAACATTTTGTGATGGAATATTTGCCTGTAATTTTACTCAGTGGATCTGGGATGGACACACACACACACACACACACACACGGACACACACACGGACACACACACGGACACACACACACACAAATGCCAAAAGCTGTAAATGTTACTTGGTAGTAAAGTGCTCACCTAGCATATACAACGCTCTGGGTGTGATTCCCCAGAACCACAGAAGAAAGAAAATGCTTAAAGTATATGATCTTTGCCTTCATGAAGCTTGTCTTATTGGGAAGTAGTGATAGAGCACATGAAACAGCACACAATACAAGAAAGCTTAAAAGGCAGAGATGAAAGCATGAGAAATATAAAGTCTACACTTGATCTCAACCAAAAGACTGAGAAGTGGTAGGAATAGAAAGGTCTGAATTGTAAGAGAAGGCTTCATGAACGAGATCCAAAACTTGAGTTTGCATCATCATATGTACTTCAGGGCACCAAAGTAAAGGAGTGATAAACAGGCACACTTACAAGAACAATCCAAATGATAAAGGAATGAGAAAAAGGCAACAAGAAATGTAAACAATTGGGCTAAAGAGATGTTCAGGGAGCGGGGTGTTCAATCCTTGCAACCAACAGTAGAAATAACTTGACTCCTGCAAGTTGTCCTTTTACCTCCACAAGTGCTGTCACACACACACACACACACACACACACACACATGCCCAGACACACACACAAATAAATATGTTAAAAAAAGAAATAAATGTAAAAACTTCTCCCTTTCATAAAAAACAAACAAAAAGCATCTCTGAAAGGTAAAAAGTTAAATGTCAAAACACAATAGCAATGCTCAAACACTTTAAGAGCCAAGTGGCAAAAATAATCCTCATACACCCATTTAACATACCAGCTGACTTCTGGTAAAATGTGACCAAAACTCAAGGACAAAGAAAGTGACAGCTGTTCCCTAGAGCCACAACAGGAAATGCCAATAGGGAAAGAAAGGAAGCAGGTGGCCAAGTTCTTCTCAACAACTTTTCACAGGACAGAGTACATATGTTTGGCTACTTTTTATCCCACGCCCTTACCTACACATCACCTTAATATTCCTGGTACAGCTATAAGAATTTATTAGTGTGATGGAGACTTAATTTAACAATAGAATTAATGTCTGAATGAAGGAAGCAACCCATCAGAATTCTCCATCTCCCACACTCTGCTAGAGATTAGGTAACTATTTTTAAAAGCAAAGGGTTTGGAGGCCTACATATCTACATAAAAATTCCTTTCCCCTGTTCCTTCCTCCAATTAAGCTCAGTGTCTCCTGACCTTTAATGTGCATAAGAACTATAAATGATCACATATACGAAAAATATGCACACCATATTTTCTGAGTTTAGAGGGTTGTTTAATACAGTTTGCACTTTATGTGAGTGATTTCTGTCAACACACCAATGTTCAGGCCTAAGCATGGAATAAGGAACAGTCACGCAGGCTCACTTCCAGGTAAGAAGGTTAAATCTCACAAAAGGAACCTTCTAACAATCATATCTACAAACAGTCATGAATTTTCTGTCATGAAAGCTGTTCATATACAGGCTAAAAAACCACTCTGAAAATTTAAGAAAGTAACTGAATGAGAATTAATTTTTCTTTCAACTCCTAAGATTTTATAATAGCTGGGCAAGATGGTGCACAGGCAGAAACAGATGGATCTGAGTTCAAGGCCAGCCTGGTCTACATAGTGAGTTCCAGAACAGCCAGGGCTGCATAGAGAGACCCTGTCTCAAAAAACAAACAAACCAAAAATATTCTATAACAAGTAAAATTTTAAAATCTGATGGGGGACAGCAATAAACTAGTTGAAAGCAATAGGATGAAAAAGGACACAAAGGCTGGGCCACTGAGATGGCTCAGTGCATAAAGGCACTTGCTGCTAAGCCTGGTAAAAGATAACTCTCACAAGTTATCCTTTGATCTCCACACATATGCCACGGTGTACCCGGGAAGTAGAAATAAATTAATTTTTTAAAAAGACACGAAGGCAAGAATGGCATGATGTATGGGGAAGTTCAATGCAAGGAAATGGTCATTTCTCTCTGCAAATCTTCACACTTCCGCCTGTCAGGAAAGCGCTTTCATCTTTCAGGTCACAATTCAAGTACCTTCTCCCTAGCAAGGCTTCTCTGAGTTGCCTTCCACCTAACCCCTAGTTACTTGTCACATCAGCTTCTTGTTTTTTAAAAATCATAGTCCCCATTAGGGATTAGCAAACTTTTCCTAAACAAATCCAGTTACAGCTTGCCCCAGGTTTCTGTATGGCTTGTGGACTAAGACTAGTTTTTCATATTTTCACAGTTGAGGGATAAATGAAATTAGAATTCCGGTGTCCATGTTTAACTGGGAAACAGACACGCCAGTTTACCTTCTGTCTGTTGGGCTCATACTGAAACAACAGCTGCAGGGCTGCAACAGTGGCTGTGTGCTCAAAGCCTAAACTATTTACTTTCCCCTTCACAAAAACAACAGGAACAAAGCAAGTTTACTGCCTTCTGTCGTCTATTACCTGACACAGTCCTGTCTGCGCATTTGTTGTCTACTCCTCAGCTCCACACACAGACTACAGCTTACTGCGGCAGAGGCCATGTCTGCTTTTGTTCCTTTACTACAATCTAGAAAGAATTCTGGACCAAAATAAGGGCGAAATATCTGGTGAATAAACGAGTGAATGGTCCATGATGCCACAGAGTTTAGGCTTTCTCCTATAAAAAAGGCGTACTGTTCTAGAAGAGATGAACCAAACAGCTCAAAGTACTGGTGTTCACCAACTAATGCAAGATATTGAAACTCCAGGATTTTTATGTTCACCAAAGACTCAACTACTGCAAAGTGACATAACACTGACAGCTGTTTGTGCTTCCGTTTATCTTAAGATGTAAATCTCTGAGAAATCTCGGTTCCTATACTGAGTACACAGCACTGACAGCATGCCAAATCTTTAATAGACGCTCATAATTACAAGAGACCTAGATCATGTGCTAATGAATTTTTAATATCCAGAATTTTCCTATGGGGCTCATCAGCTATCTAGTCTGTGAGCAGCTGAAAATTCTTTAGAAATTAAAAGGTTACCACCCACAAACCAGAAGCAGCTTTTTAATCTTTCTCTACTAGCCAGAGAGTGGGTGTGTGAATTCAAAAAAACACCAACCAACTCTGTTGGTGGAGGACAAGGTATTGTTGAGTTAAAACCCCACCTATAAGCATCTCTGTTGCATGACACTGTAGAACTATCACCCACTCACAATTTCGGTCTCAATCTTCTAATCTGCAAATGAAGGTGGAGGACAGACCCCACCTCCTGGAGAAATTGGATGTCATTAACATTTCCATCAAGGTTCTTTTTCCTCCAGGCTTTGTGACAATTTCTATACACAAATCCTATCTATATACTTAAAAAAGACAAGAGTTTTTAGTTTAACTTCTAAAATGTAAGATACTGGACAGAGAAACAAATTAAATTTGTGTTATGTTTTAAAGTGGCTATGTGCTTTCCAATTTTAGCAGTTTTGTTGTGTTTGTTTTTCTTTTTTAAATAAAAGCCAATTTAGGAATTCCAGCCTTTCACAGGGATGATCGTGGCACATGGTTTTTTGTTTTCGTTTTTGACAACTATGTCAGACTTACAACAACAGTTTTAGATGGGGTACATGGTCCTCTTTTTCTCAATTACATCTAAGTCAGGGCACTGGCTACAATCTACCAAGATAAAACGTGTCACCAAAGCAAAGATATTCGCCAACAGCTCAAGTGGGCTACTCCTAGATATCGCCGCAGCAGATGCATCAGGGGGATCTCCACCAACACTGTCTATGAATGGGGCCGGACAGACACTTGGACTACTGGACCAACATCATCCACACTTTGGCTGAGGCTGAAATCTCAGGCTTTGTAGCGAAGTACAGCTCGCTGAGACCCACTGCTCTCTACAAAAAGGGTTAATAAAGGGCATCCTAGGGCCAAGCCCGGCCCACATAGACTCCCACCTCACCAATTTTCCCCAGGACTGCGGGCTTCCTCCTCCAAGTTAAACCACAAGTTCAGAATCAAAACAAAAGGTGCACGACTGGTTTCTGGTGGCAAAGGGCTGACTCTCCGTGACCAACTTCTGGGGACCGCAAGGCCGGGCGAACGAGGAGGGCTCTAAGACCTCGGCTGGCTGGGAGGCCTAGGGCCTTGGGCACGAGTCCTCAC